>JABXWE010004842.1:0-62579 GCA_014611495.1 Limonius californicus
GGCAGTCAGTCACTTATCGGCAGATACGTGCAACATTAAAGTTCTCGTTATTGTTTCCATGAAATTCTGTTTTAAAGATATGAACTTTAACACTCTCGTACAAGAAAACTAAGCTCCAAATACCTACTTTTTTTTGAAGATTTGTATTAAGCATTCATAAAGGAAAAATTCTACCTGAAGCTTTTAAGGCATTTAAAGGACACCCTGTATATTAATCTACGCTCCATAGCGCTACGTCGAGTGTATGTAAGGCGCCTCAAATATAGTATGGTGTGTCAACAGGACTTCGGAAACAGTAACATCGCTTAAAGGAACAAAATAAGCACACCTCTGAACCAAATTTAGTGATGCTTTCGTTTTTCCAAAAAAAAATAACAGCCTACTTTTATAATTGAAAAAATGCAAGAGGCAGATTCGAATAAACAAGAGCATCACTAAACTGGCTTCAGTAAACGTGACGCTTTCTCACATTTAACAAAAGTTGTTTCTGTTACCTTTTTGGAGATCCGAGTGGTATACTATTCAATTTAACACCCCCCGTATGTTAACGCTTTACTTTGAATTTTAAAATTACCTACTGTTTCTATTTCTTACAGATCCTTTTTAAAGAATACTTTTATACACTTTTCCTGCACATATACATACACGATACGTAGTAACAGAATATCATACTAAGGTATTCTAGAACTGACCGCCACATTTATCGATGAATAACCAAATCATGTTATTCAAACCTTACCAACAGTAATGCAAGTTACAAGTGCTACTTAAGTACCTAAGAGCTTTTCTTGACGGACCAGGAAAGAAATCTGAATCTCAAACTATCATCGCCTGGTGCAAAACGAGAGTACTTTCATCAAGCGAAGGTGAGCAACCACACGAGGCACTCATATAAATACAGTGCCATCGCACTCATATAAATACAGTGCCATCGAAAATGATTAAAGGGGCCGCGTCATGTCCGCTTACTACTTAGTGTGTTCTTGGCTAATTCCTGTAGACGGACAATGAAATTTCCAATTTAATACTACTAAAGTGCTTCCGTATTAAAATGTTGGTTCAGCATTTTTTACAAAAGAGTGTTTGCCTTTATAGACTTTAAAGACTTTTCTTATTATAAATTACTATTTACGTTAAACATAAATTAATATATTCCATAATATAATCTGTACTTAAATTACACAATTTATTGAAACAATTTAATTACGGTTTAAACGTGGAAAAAGACACTCTTTTCATCACATTTTTGCTTACAGTAATTAATCGCTTATTCAATTCACAATGGCCTCCTGTAACTCCTCAATTGTGTGTAAGCATTTCCATAATCATATAGATTATAGAACACTTTCAGAATGTTCAAACATAAAGTAGTAGATCTCAACGTATTATACTACCATCAAACAATTCTCCTAGAATATTCTGCGCTCCTCTAAGCGATCTGGTGCACCATCTTGCTGGAAACACCCAAGTTAATGTTTATCATCGCGGAGTTCATCAACAAACTTTCTAAAAATAATTGCATGGGTTGTTATCATTAAAAAAATTGGCATAATTGTTCTTCTTGTCTATAACGCAAATCCCAAATTCCAGTTTTAAGAGGACGTCATTATGTCTCCTGATATACAGGGTATCTAATAGTACCATTAGTATCTTGAAAATCGTAAGAGCTACAAGGTCAGATAAATGGAAAAAAATATAGATATTTTTAAGATAACTTAATACTGCTTTGGTTTTTTGAAAATAAGTCATGGCTTACTAGATATTTGCTAAAAATTGAAAAAGATCAGTTTCTTTACACGAAAATATCTTGGATAATAGTAGAAATAGAAAAACAATTCAAGAGAATTTAGTTGAACCTAAAAATATTTACATCTTTCAACATATAATCATCCCCATCGGACACCATGTAAACAGTGTGATTCTTTTATCTTCCAACAGTTAGGTAGGCTACACCTCTCACATGTGCATGAAATGCATAGTTAACTTTTCTGTTTAGATATAAAATATATTTGTTTACATTAAGCATCCTAGACACGCAAACGTCAACTAGTATTCTGTTAAAACTTAACAAACTTCTGTAAAAGTTGTTGATTTGTGTAGATTCTTGTGGTAATAACAACCACTTTCAATGTATAGCGAGGAAAGGGATATGTGGATTTGGTAGGATACAGAGGGGCGGCGGACTTAGCAGTACGACAATATGCACAAAGATACCTGTATAGACCCCTTCCATCACATATGCCTTCAGGTGTTTAGAAACAAATTTGCGGTAATATGGACACTTTTCCAAGCCAAAGGTGAGACAACGACATGTCACAGCTGTAGAAGCTGAAGCGACTATCATCAATCAAGTAACTGGTAATCCCCATATAAGCCAACGAGCAATGGCAAGAACGGTAGGCTTCAGCCAAAGTTCAGTATTTAATGTTTTAAAGCAACCCGGTTTCTTTCTTACCACGTCAGATTAGTGCAACACCTTACTGAAGAAGATTACCCACGTGGAGTCAATTTCTACCAATTTTTAAAAAACAAAGTTACTAGTGGTTCGCAGGTTTTAACAAATATTCTATTTTTTTGGCGAAGCGACGTTTAGTAACAATGTGTGTGTGTAAATAGACACTACTGCCATTTCTATTCACATGATAACCCACATTGGATTCGGCAAGCACACAATCAAGGAATGTTTACTGTAAATATATGGTACGGTATCGTTGACAGCTTTCTATTGCTCCCAACTTCTTTGAGGGCAGTTTAAAAGGGGAAATGTATTTACATTTTTTTTAATGATTTGCGTCAACTTTTATGAGACGTTCCTCTGTACCTATGCTAGATAACGCATGTGGTTTCAAAATGCCGGAGAACCTGCCCACTACCCCAGCTACCACGATGGAACTTTCCATAACCGATTAATTGTGAGAGGTGCAATTCATCCTTGGCCTCCACGTAGTTGGGACTTGATTCCGTTAGATTCCTTTTTGTCGAGTAAAGTAAAAAACGACGTCTACGAAACTCCCGTAAGAACTCAGGAAGATTTACATGAAAGCATTATTGAATCATCTAGGTCAATCACCCCACATATGCTAAGTCGTGCTAGAAATTCTCTTGAGCGGCCGATTGACTTATGTGAACAACAAGGTGGACGGCAGTTTGAACATTTATTGCGTTGTAACGATATTTTCGCCTAGGTTGTCCGCAACCCATTTCACACTAGTCTCCGGAGTGGTTTAATTGGAGCATTTGACTTAGTACGCATGATTAATTTAGTTAAACAGGATTTTCGGTGATTGATTCTCTGCGTCTGACAGCAAACGAACGTCTCGTTGAATTTGGTTTCCCGTTAAAGTGTTCACGTGGAGTTTATCTCAATTTTCTGGAAAAATCATAATTTATAGCGTGATCATTAGTTGATTGTGAGATTACGTTATCGACAGTTATTGTCACTATACTCAACGTTTCGTTCCTTTCATGGTTTTTGTCGTGTCAATCGTAGTTCTGATTGACAACTTGGGGACATCGAGATTCGTCCGAAGAATTGGTGCCTTCTATGGTAAAATCTGTTGTTTGCGAGAAACTAATATTCGAATTCCATACTGCCGTCACAGCGAGGACACGTACCGGACTCGAAGCTGGTTTAGGAATTTCCAGACCAGATTAACAAGGGAAGTGCAAATTTATTTTAATTCTGATACTTTCGGAGTCATTGTAAATAATCTTGTTTATTTGTATGAACTTGTTTATATTTTGGGATAGATGAAAACTGTGTTGTGGTTTGTGCGGTGTGTTTCGAATTGCTTTGTTGGCGTGATTCATTGGTATATTAGTTTGTACAAGCGTTAGCGTACATGATCACGGTAATTTCACTGTATATACAGCGTGAGTCAACAGGAGCGGTAATATTGCGTTTTGTTCGGGTTTCACAGCGAATTTTTGGATTCTCTTATCTTCTCTATGCTGTACTCCTCGAAAGGCCTTTCGCGAATAGAGTGTAGGACGCGGTTTGAGGGCGTTTGTTTGGGTAGTGAAACCCAGTATTTTTACTGTAGCTCAAAGTCAGGTATTTTTGGGGCTGTATTGAGTGATTGCACTGTTAGTTGTGTACCGATACAGGTTACAATTATACTTATATATATTATTGTTGCAAACTTGGGTTTATACAGGGTGTTCCTAAATGTCATGTACATACGGAAGGAGGTAGTTCTTTGGCTTATTTCATGACTAAAAGTTCATATAAACATAGGTCGGCAAACGCTTTGTTACTGATCTGCAGGGTGCTGAAGTTTCAATTTTTTTTTAGTTTTTTCTTTATAGCTCCTGCAGTTTTTGAGATATTTAGCTCAAATTTAGAATAAAGGTTACACTACAGGGTTTACATCATTGGGCGTGCCAATTGCTTGTGAGAATCTACAGGGAGATATTTTTTCAGGGGTCATGCCCCCTTTTCTCCCCCTGAACTTTTTTGTGGTGCGCCGCTGGTAGATTGTAAAATACAAAATGAGTTTCCTGTTTTATTTAGAATCTTTTTGTTCTCCTGCAGTTTTTTCGTATCTAAGACGGTTATCGAGAAAAAAATAAAAAACTATTTTCTATAAGTCGCTAGACGAAATTAAAATTTTTAAAATGGTCTAGCAGGCTCTGGCTTTATTTGGATAATCTGATGTTTCCATTAATTTTGACAGTTTGTATTTGAAATCCTAACTTGTGTCTGCATATGTTTATAAATTAAAGGTTTAAGTTGTACACTGAAAGGTGTAAAAGTGTTTTAATTACTCGTTATAATCTCGTAACAATGCCAAATTTTACCAATTCTGACATGGCTGAGATGCACTTCATCTATGTCCTTGCGAATGGAAATGCAAGAGAAGCCAGACGTCTGTACATGGAGCGCTATCTCAATAGAATGATACCTGATCATCGAATATTCTCGAATATTCATAGGCGTCTTGTAGAAACTGGAACTTTTAATAAGAGTACCAATGATGCAGGTAGACCATGTATTGTTAGAACACCACAGATCGAAAAAGGTGTTCTAAATGAAATAGAAGAACATCCAGACACTAGCACCAGAAAAATCTCTGAACATGTAAATATAGTCATCAAGTTGTTTGGCGTATCTTGCGTAATTCTCTGCTATACCCTTACCACATTCAAAGGGTGCAGGCGCTTCTTCCTCGAGATTTCCCTTTAAGGATTAATTTCTGCCAGTGGTACCTTAATAGGCTAGCAGTAGATCCCAATTTTGATTGTAAAATCCTTTTTACCGACGAAGCCAATTTTTCAAGGAATTCTATTACAAATTTTCATAACAACCACACATGGGCTCAAGAAAATCCACATGGAATTGTAGAAACGCATTTTCAAGAGCAGTTCTCATTAAATGTATGGGGTGGTATAATTGGGGATCATTTGATTGGTCCTTTCTTTTTACCTGGTCGACTTACTCATCACTCATACAGGCATTTTTTGCAACACGAATTACCTTTATTACTCGAAGACTTACCTCTTTTGCTAAGAAATCAAATGCGGTATATGCACGATGGTGCCCCAGCACATTTTTCTATTTTGGCTCGAGAGTATTTCAATGAAGTGTATGAGAACAAGTGGATAGGACGAGGTGGACCTCAGTCATGGCCCCCAAGGTCCCCTGATTTAAATAGCCTAGATTTTTTCCTATGGGGGCATCTCAAACCTCTAGTGTATACAACACCAGTGAATACTGTTGATGACTTATGAAATCGAATAATAGATGCATTTGAAACCGTAAGAAATACTCCGGGGGTGTTCGAAAGAGTACGGGCATCAATGAGAAGAAGAGCAGAGGCATGTATAAGGGTTGGAGGAGGTCACTTTCAACAATTGTTGTAATGTAGTTTCCTTGTAATGGTTATTGTTATGGTTTTTTGTATTGTAATAAATCATTGCTACAAAAACCGGGTCATCCCAGCTTTAATTTTTAACAGGTAGTACCGACTAAACTGTCAAAATTAATAGAAACATGAGATTACCCAAATAAAGCCAGAGCCTACTAGACCATTTAAAAATTTTAATTTCGTCTGGCAAATTACAGAAAATCGTTTTTTATTTTTTTTCTCGATAACCGTCGCAGATACGAAAAAACTGTAGGAGAACAAAAAGATTCTAAACAAAACAGAAAACTCATTTTGTATTTTAGAATCTATGCCCAATGATGTAAGCCCTGCAGCGTAACCTGTATTCCAAATTTGAGCTAAATATCTCAAAAACTGCAGGAGCTATAAAGAAAAAACTAAATAAATTTTGAAATTTCAACACCCTGCAGATCAGTAACGAAGCGTTTGCGGACTTATGTTTATATGAATTTTTAGTCATGAAATAAGCCAAAGAATTACCTCCTTCCGTATGTACATGATATTTAGGAACACCCTGTATATACATACTAAACATTTATTTTTGCTGATATTAAATATTGTTGCTGCAATTGTGTTTGTTATTTATTGTTGCCTATCGTTGTTTGTGTAGTAACGAATTAAGTAAGTAATACACTGTGGGTACGACTAACCAATCGACATCTGCGTTAATGGTAGTGTATTTTATTATTAGTCGTGTGCGCCCTTTTTTCCACGTAATTAACACAAAGTTAATTAAAATATTTATTCGAGATAAGCAGAGAACCGCCCATCTTCGATTGAGGTTCCGGGAGGCTATCATTGACAATTATTTACTTACTTAGTTAGAAATTATCATCAGGCGTCACAGCGTCGTAAATTAGTGTTTTTCTTTCTGTTTTCATTTAATTTATTTTGCTGCTTGATTTTATTGTTGTCAACATATTTTCATGCTATCTTGGCTTTCTCTGTGTTTGTTTTGTTTAAAATATAAGAAATAAATATTCTAAATATATCTATTGCAAAACTGCATCTTATTGGTAAATAATTTAATGATAGTTCCTTAGTAGATCCAACGTAAACTACGTTGATTTTTATTTATTTAAACAATGTAAAATTTACTAAAATAACTATGGAATTCAAACAGCTGTGATGTATGTAGCCTACTTACCTCTTACAAAATAAGGTAATCACCACAAATCAAAACCTGTTGTCACATTTTTGCAAGAAATTAGTCAAAAACATTGTAGAAATGGAATCGTCACTCCTCGCAAAAAAAGTACAAAGTTTTTTGATTCCATAGAACAAAATTAAGTTTCAACAAGATTTGCAAAGGAAAATTATACTATTATTTCCTACTTCAAAATCCTTTTAAGGTGGACGCTAACACAATTACATATTCAGTACAAATATCAGCTAAAAATCAATATATGGGTCTTTGGTTTATCGGTTTTACTACTAGTAAACATATTAGTCAAAAATGTGAAATTCTACATTTTTACAATACCAGCTTGTAACAAAACCACATTTTGTGAATTCCAAGTATAATGTATATTCGCATTATTGTCTTGAATCTCATCAGACGAATTCATTATCCCTTTAATTACTCCAATTTGAGTTCCGAAACATAGAATGTTCACATCAGCATCCGCAAGAATTCAAAAGTTGACAGTCATTGAATTATGCGAGGCTTGTTCAACTGAAACCCATCTTTGATCAACTTAGCCTTGGCAACAAACGCAATAATTCAAATGACGTTTGTTAATGTTAGTAGTATTTGTAAGCAACACATTAACACATTTCTGCAGGCAATTGAACACACCTTGTATCATAGCTACCTTCGAGAGGATCGAGTTGAACGGAAATTGTGATTCAAGAATAAAAAACCTTGAGAACACCCTTAACACCACCTAAATAGGTATTTCAGCGACTACGTTGTCATCTTTAGTAAAAACAGACGAACGTAGACTGTCCAAAGCAAAACCTCCTGAAGATGTGCTTTTCACCAAGTCAACAACAGACGTCCAATCATTGGTGATTTGGTGAACAATTTTAGCTTCAGAGGTATTACTCAACGAAATTTAGTTTAGGTTCCTGCTGAAGATGACAACTTAGTTGATGCTCTAAATATTGTGATGCGAAGGAATTCTCAAGATTCTGTATATTATGTTATATTAGAAAGTAGTCACAAATATACAATATCAAAGCAAAGTGTATAAAACCTGAGCAAAACTAAGGATATGCTTCGCTAGTTTTTATGCACGGAAGTTAGCAGCAAATTTATACATTTATTAACTTAGTTTGCGCACAAAGTGAACACGAGTGAGGAGAAACAAGCTTACCATTGTTTGTTATTAGCAGTCTACCTCTTTTTTATTTCCACTGCTTTTCCACCCTGTATTATACATTTGGACGACTCTTGCAGTCTTGTACCGCACCCATTAAGAAGACATTTAAGAAACTTCTCACATATGTCCCATATCAATACCTAAAGGCAGAACTCGGATGCCGTTGCCGCTCCGTTGTCGTCGTTGTTACAAAGTTAAGCGGAGTTGTTTAACGACGAGCGCGTGTCGGAGTACCAATTAAAATAATTAAATACTTAGTAACTTTGAGAGTATGAAGTTGGTAATTGCTCAGAAGGGCCAACAGTTAAAAGCTAAAGGCCGCGTCTTGGGACCTACATATGACGGCAGAGCCGCTACTTGGGGCCGGGTTCACGTACAACTTGCATTATTTCATCAACTTGCTATTAGTCGCTCCTACGCCGGAGAAGCTATTCTACGCCAAACGCAAATACGTAAAATTTTAATTAGAGATGACCAGTTATGTCTGGGGATAGTTAAATATAACACCTTGTGCAGAACTCCTCGTCTTACTAATTAAACCTCGACTAATTGTGCAATTAATTAGAATGCTACACTTTATAGCTGCGCATTATACGTCTTTATTGTAAACCTTTTACACGTATCAAATTAACACACAAACCGCAAACCTACCTCCTACTTAGTATCTCTTTTTGTAGACAGCAAAACTATTTACCCTACAATTATAACGTGAAAATAGTAAAGGCAAATTAATTACACAAAATGTCTCATAATATACGAAACCAAGATTTTAAAAATAACTTAAATGCAAATATAAACTGAGGCGGCCATAGGATAGAAGATAATATCAACATATTATGTTCCTCTTCTACGCTAGAGGTCCGAAGTTTAATTCCCTGGACTGAAAAATACAATGTTTAAGATCCATTCTCCCTAGCAAAACGATGACACTAAATCCATTGGTCGGAACTCACGTTAAGCTGTAGGTTTTTATATCTATAGCACTTTAAGCGCACAACACGAGAGGCGAGAAAATCGTGACATCTCTAATGAGATACAGCACTCGATAAACATTTTCATAGACTTAAGTGCGTTAATACTCTCAAGGTTTTCATTTTCTTGTGTCTTTGTATATTCATAATTAAAAACATTTTTAGATCATCAATTGTAATATTATTTCATATAAAGAAATGTGCCCCGAAAGCACATCAACTAAAGAATTGCAGTGTGTACTATTTGCCACCAATAGAAGCCTTGAACCTATCCTTTTAGTGTTTTCCAATTTGGTTTTCTTGAAAATGCGCACGTATTTATTATTTATTGTAGGCGTCAACTTTTTCACGGAAATGGACCACTTAATTATCAAAAAGTGATGACGGCCAGGTAGGGGGGAGCATGATGTGACATTTCTAAGGAAAGGGGTTTTTTGTAAGCTTAGCTATAAAACAAATGGCGCTATCTTAACCCTTTAACTTGGGAGGAGGTATATTTTTCGATCCACAAAATCTTGACGGCATTGGAACTGCGTTGCAAAGCTCCAGCTGTGTACCATGCTAGCGGAAATGGTGGAAATCACTACTCTGCCGGTAAGTACCTGCGAGTTATTGGGGTTGTGTGGGGTTTTAGTATACCATGTTACAAATTCACTATTATACAATTAGCTTTTGCGATTAGTAAAACGAAGGAAAAGAACAAATTGAAATGTGACAGCTGACAATTGGCCCTGAAAGCAAAATCTTACAGAATTTTCAACTTTTTACTTACCTTAGTAAATTCATTTCTAGTTAGTCATAATTTTACGTTATGTTCCTCAGTTTCATATTGTTTTGTTCGAATAAGTCGATATTAAAATAAAGAACGACGAAAGTAAATTTTGCTGATCTTTAGGGAGAATAAGTGGCATAGAAGAAGACAATGTTTTTTTCTGAGAATTAATAAAAATGGATGTATTGGACTGGTAAAATTGACCGCCTCGACGAGCCGACAAGGTTTTTTGTTCGAAAGATTACGCGTACCGCATGATAAAAGTTTTTTTAACGAAACTACGGGGACCGTTCGAAAGGTCCTAGAGGTTCGTATGCGGTCCGGAGGCCGTAAGTTACCGATCCCTGGTTTACTGTATTACCTTGTATATAAGAAAAGCGGTGTGAGGACGATCGAGGAGACTGGTAGAAAGCGTAATTCATGAAGAAATAACCTAAATCAAAGGTACATAAACAAGAGTCACTACAATGTAATGACAGCAGAAGTTTACAGTCAATTTGTGACAGAAGTTGAAGAAGAATCTGCAAAGAAGAAAATAGCTTTGTAACAGCACAGGTAGCATAGATGAAACAATCAAGCACTATTTACCAAACCAACAAATTTAAGATGTTATTACAACTTCCCAGGTAACTTAAAATAATAAATAATTTATATAGAAAGCCTTGATTAACAAAACCGCTAACAATATTTTCAAAATGATTATAGTGTATCATAAACATTTGACCAAGTGTCTTACTGTGTACAGGCTGATTGAAGCAGAAAACTGGTACAGGTTGAAAAGGAAGTATACCTTTTCCATTCCCAAACATGAACAGTGGGAGTAGAATGAGGTAAAATATCCAGGGGATTCTCTTCTTTGCTACTTATACGATTTGTGTGTAGCGAGCATAGAGTTTCCGGGTGCTATAATTAAGCTGTAGAACCAAAGACTACAATAAAACTATACCCTGGAAAGTACTAGTATACCACATTTTCTCAGGCAGAAGTGTTCTGCATCTTGACGGTGGTTAAAAAGAAGGAGATCAGATCGGCAGCGGAACGAGCTGTTTCGATCAGCAGGCGGTATTCAACACGATCTGCTCACGAAGAGAAATAATGCGCAGAAACTTTAGAAGACTTTAACAGATTGAAAGAATTGAAGCTGACCTGGATTGTGTGACACTGTGAAGGCCCAGGATACAAGAAGATACATGAGATTGCCAAACTCGCAGCCGGGAAACATTGTTGAGACCGGGACCTTTTTTAAGTGTAACGAGGCAGTAGATCATAGCCAGTCTGGACAAGTCCAAGAAGCTTTGCTGCTGAGGAGAAGCCAACGGTCATAAGCTTTACTGGCCACTATGGGAGTACAACTCATTATGTGGAAGGAAAGAGATAACCGCACTGCTTCATCTAGGAAAACGTGAAGAGCGTGGGGCTGAGGCATAGAATCTTCGGTGCAGGTGATTTACACTGAATAATTAAATACAAGAGATCAGAAACGTACAGCGAAAGAAAGCAATAGAAATAGAATAAGAGAGTAATGAGGATTAAAGAAGTCAATTGTAAACAAAAAGGACCAATAGGAATATACCTGTTGGGCATCACAGACTATCCCCTCCCACAATCTACTACCACTATCTTACTGCGAGCATTGTAAACGAAGCTAACCGGTGTCTTTCAAATATTTGGCACACCATGTATTTTACATTCAAATATAGCACCGAATTAACTACATTATAGCTGAAGGTATGCTCGTACACAAACAATCAATTCATAACCACAACCATGACTTGATAGGATAAGCCAACCAAAACATCAAAATCATGCTGGATCCATGGATAAAAGGCAACCAATGCATAAATTGGTGGAACGATCTCCACTTTGTGCTGTTTATGAAGAACAGGGCCCTACATTTTGCAATTAAACATTCCCGTGCAAAGTGATCTGTATTCAGTACATAACTGAATACACCATATCTACGATTCCATCGTAAGCTATAAAAATCGTCCAGAATGAGAATGATCTTCAAGAAATCGCCAAGAAGGTCAGTTTAAAGAGGAAAAAAGAAGAACCAACAACATATATGCAAATTTGTCTAAAAGACCAAGAGAATGAAGTCAATTTCCAATGCAACGCTTTAAAGTTGAAGTCATTGGCATCATACCTATTACGGATGCGAATAAAGCAAAGAACGAAATGTTTATAATATTTAATAATACCTGCATCCCAAGTTCCTTGCTTCTGTTTTTGTAATCTTAGCGTAATAGCAGTTTTCTTCAAGATTAGAAGATCTTAATTGGTCGCTATATTAGGCTAAACAATAAAATTACAAAGTTTTGTTTTGCATAAAGATACCAATTGTGTAATTTTCGATTGTGATGGTGTTTACAGTAAAGTATGACAAATGTACTTGGAAAACTTACTTTTGATTCGGAAAACTTAACCAAAATGTTGTTTGGTAGTACTCCTATAGTTCTTGCTTCAATCAGTTCCAAGAGCAAAAGAAAACTATCGACTAGTAAAAGCTACTGTACTTACGAAAGTACTGCATATGCACCCATACAAAGTGTCGTGTCAGCAGATTTTGAAAAGCGCTTAGTCGCTATGTAAATTCCCAAAGATATCGTATGTGGTCAACCTGAAATTCCATACATTTGATTATGAAAGGGCACATTCCATCATTTTAGATCCTATTGTGCTGTTTTTAACTAGTCCGTACGGGTACTGGCTACAAGATGTTTAGTGCCTACTAGTAGAGACCTCATCGAAGTAGTGAGGATACGCGCTGTCACTCGAGGTCACAATAAAATGCGGTCCGATTGGCTGCGTGTTCGAACCTCAGGTGAGGGGACTGTATTTCACTTAGTTAAGTTTAGAATGTGTGTTGCATGAATGGTTAGTATGTAAAGAACGCCCACATTCCCCTGAAGTAATTAAAAACAACTGGTTAAATATAGTATCTACGGATGGTCTTGGAATTACATTTACCTGGTAGGATGGGATTTCACGATTTTTTAAATATTACTGTAACATATACAATGGTATCACGTGGTAAACACAAGTATAAAGCGTGGATTCTTTAAAAAATTCAAAACACCAACTTTCTTATTGTTGAAAATTCGAAGCTGAACATATCGCGCTCAACACTCTCTCGATGCACCCCCTTCTAAAACATCTTGCACCGCCAGTGCTCCCTGTTCACATATAATAATAGGATAGCTACGATTTAACGACATAATAGACGACATTGTAGTACGAGCAGTGCTATAACATGCCTGACATTATTAGTGTTATTAAGTGTTTGTTGAATAAAGCATATATTCTTTGATTAAACGAGGCCATACCTAATAAAACATATAACAGTTGGTAACTATTAAGACTGAGTAAGTCTAAATCATGCTTCTACCTCCAAGGTACTTCAGTATTAACGTTTTTGTTACAGAATTTCTGGTTTCAGGCAGTATTTTCTTTGTTTAGAGTTTCTCTTTAATTAATTTTCGTATTTCTGGCAGAGGATTAATAAAATTTGATGATTGTTTGGGCCAACGATTGTAGTAGAAATTGTTACTGCATATTTTATAGCTTCCTACGAGGTTTCCGCCGCGGCGTCGGCTTTGTTTTGGTTTTGTAGATTAAGCAAACATTTTGCATTGCTTTCAATGAATTTCTGAATTACATCCAATCAAATTGAACAAGTTAATCGCCGAAAACTGCGGAGCATTAGCAGAATAAATTGACTCCGACATTGGCTATAAAAAAATCCTGATGAAATCAAATATCGGGTAAAATAACGTTCACGAGTAATTATCACGAAAACTGAAACAATATATTATTTAACATTGAACTCCATACGTTTACTTTGTTACTGGCATTTGAGATTCATAATATAATTAAAGAAAAATTGTTTCCGAAGGAATTACTATTATACTAAACTACTCAAAAATGAGTAGGAATATAGTAATATAAAGCATATATGTTTGTATTTGGCGGCTAATTGTCGCCTATTATTGATAATTGGAGCAAGCGGCAATGTTTGATGTTAACTAACAAAAACCAATCGAATACAGTTGCAATTGTTTAACCCTATTAGTGTCAAGTCGAGTTTGTTTGTTTGATAGAATAATAATCTTTCCTGTCTTCTTAAAATTTTTTTGTTCATTGTTTTTTATTCGTGTGTTACATTGGTGTTCTTAATAATAAACAATAATTCAGAGAAACAATTTAACAATAGAACAACGGAACTTAGCCGTTGCTATGCACCAAAAAGGAAATCGCCCGGTCGACATTGCTGGTATATTAGGAACCACACAGAGCCTAATTTCACGTGCCCTTTTGCGCCTTAGAGAAACAGTACGACTGCAAGAAGGCCTGAAAGTGGATCTTTTCGCATCACAACACCTCGTGAGGATCGACTTCTGGTAATTAATGCAAGAATGCACTCCTTTTCAACTGCTCGACATCTACAGGAAGTGCTCCAGAATGCCACAGGAAATCGGGTATCCGACCAAACTGTGAGACATCGATTGTTTCAGGTAGGGGTTACCTCATACCGCCCCCTGAAATATCCTGCAAGAACTGTGCCTAATATACTGTTTTCCAACAAGTCCAGATATTGTCTCAGCAATATAGCCGGCGTCAAAGAGTATATCGTAGTGCCGAACATCATACGTTACCTCAGTGTACCCAAGCAGTCGTTGCCTGTGGTGGTGGAAGTCTTATGGTATGGGCTGGAATTTCTTTAGGATGGCGTACTGTAGTGCGCGTGTACTACATTTATCGGGATTGCCTTGTTTTGGGTTGGATATGTTTTTGTTATTGTTTATATAGTTACGCCATCTCAATTATGTGATCTTCAAAATTAATATAGTACTTAATGTATTTCAGAAGAAAAGCATATGAAAGACTTGTTTAATTTCAAACATACTATATTTAAATTCCCCGCCGTTACACAAGTATGAAAACACAATAAATAGATCAGTTGAATCGATCGTTTCCATATTTCCACTACCAACAGTACACAAAGTCTACAGTAATAGTTCTCAAATACCTATAAAATTAATTAACAAACTTTTATTTATTTGCTTATTGCGTATCTCCACTTGCTAACACAACATTATCAAAAGCAATACAAGTTAAACAACAGCAGGATAACAGTAGAGGATATATTAGAAGCTTTCGAAGTGTAAAAAAAGTTTTGGTAAAAAATATCAACCGCGACACCAAATGTACTGTTTATTTAACTACACGTATAGGTCATCATCATTGGTTTAAACCAGTAGTGTCAAACAAGCGGCCCGCAAAACCCTAAAGTAACGCCCGAGTAAATTATATTAAAATAATAAAATGGAATTTAAAAAAATATAATATACTTAACATTGGAACTTATAGTAGCATCTTGTAAAGAATACAGTCGCTGGTATATTCGAAGCTGCCGCTAAGGAACCAGCCACGTACTGATCTTGTTATGGCAATAAATTTGAAACTCTTGTAGAGTCAATATTTAGTTTTCACATTTATGTGCGGCTGTATTAAAGCATTCAAGTTAAAACTTGAGGTCAAAGTAAAAAACTAAAAAATTGTGATTTAGTTTTTCTTATTTGGAAAAATTATCAGAAATAGTATTAGAGAAGCTAAAAGTAACATCCAAATGGAATTGATTGAAATCCAGTACAACACGGTGCTAAAATAAAAGTATAAAAAAGTTGATATTCCAAATATTTATAGTACTTGCCAGAACATTTAATTGAAATGCTACACAAATCTTGGCATTGTTTGGTATTATATACCAGGGGTGAAAGTAGAAAAAATGTCTTGCCTAAATACAACAAGCTTGTGTCACACTGGTGTCGGATGAGTGTTCACCGTGCTTCTACCTCCAGCCGCACTCTATCCATCGTCAGACAGCTAAATAATATAGTAATATATCTGGGACAGTATCATCCACGAAATCCCATTATCCAATTTTCTTGGTCTTTCCCATCCTTGCAGTACCGTTACTGGCTAAAGAGGGGCTGAGCGTTCAAGTACGAAAGCCAACTGACACCTACAGCCCCACTTGTGGGGAAGGAACATACGATGACTTTCCTTTTAAGTGAGAAGTCATGTTCGTATCAAGTTTCATTTCACAGATTATTTACGAAAAACAAACTATTGTTTTTCTTTGCTGCCTGGCGACTTTAAACCGGAAATTCCGTTTCATAATCTTTTACCAGGACGGTGTTCCGGAGAGTTCCAGCTTACTTTCACTTCTGGTACATACCTATGCGAAGAACTATTTTACCTTCTGAACACTAATAAAACTTAACACAGGGCGGGATTACTATCTAACATCTATATTAAAAATATCCTTATCGCAAAAGATTACATCCCATATTGATAAAATATCTTCTGAGGGAGATGCCAGGTTTTTTTCCTTTTTTACATTTCACAAATTTAAAATTTGTTTCTAGGTAACCTTTGATAGCAATATTAAATATGAATGTATTTTTTAATGTCTCCCCTTCCAATTTTTCTAAATTTTTTAAATAAAAAATAATGTAAAGTATAAATATTAATATTTTACTAATAAAGTAAAAAATAAGAGATCTTTTTTGCTCATTAAAATTGAGAGATGTTTATGTCAGCGGAGCGCAGACTGTCTTATACTGAATTTGGTGGCCCGCATTTATATATGAGTTTGATACCACTGGTTTAACAATGACGTCGTAGCAAGCGGAAATACCTAACAAACAAGTAAAAAACTATGGAAATAATTAAGTTTTATATTTACTTCGTTATTAATAAAAATTACAATTTTTAGGTGGACCTTCAAGCCTATATGTTTCTCAGTAACGATTATCGGTACTTTCCCATTAGTCTGAAATTTAATGGATGTAAGAAGCTAGAAACTGACCACTTTGGAGTTGTAGAATCGCTTCAAAAATCTGTTAATATGCAATTACGCTGTCCTGTCAAACGGGTGAATATAATATGCCAGATTTTATACGAAAAACCAAATATTTCGTGATGCAGGAGTTTAGAGGTTTTGGTTTTATCCTACGTTAATGTTTTAGGGTTGGTTCAAAATGACTTACGGTAGGATAGACTATTCGCATTTTCCTCCGTACCTACTTGAAGGTCGGTACAAAACGGAAATTAAATATTTCGACAGATCCAGCTTTTTGCTCGAGGTGCACTTCTATACAAAAGTTGAAGAGGTTTTAACAAAATGGGAGTCATAAAATGGTATTCTAATATTTCTGATATTAAATGAACAAAATAAGCTACTGTTTTTGTTAGTTTGCTTTAATTATTATATGGGCAGCATGTATGCGCGTTCCGCACAATAACCATAGCAACCAAAGTTTCGGAAGCGTGAAAGAAACAACTGCAAAGTTTGAAATAATATTCCAATTGATACAGAATTTTTCAATTTTCTTACGAAACTTTGATTTGCACCATTTATTGTATTACAAACTATAATGTGTTTGGTGTTGGAATATAATAGAGGAATATAATAGAATGTTTGTTTGTTATATCTTACGAAACAATATCTTTCATAATGGTGCGCTGGTAAACAGAGGTAAATTCTCATCTAACTACTTCATATAAACCACTGTTGGCAGTAAGAAACATTATTAGTTTAGAAATCTATTAGGAGGAATTAGGAGTTACTAGGGCAGCCTTTTTAAGTTTTTTCAAAAACTAGGAAAGAAAACATTTTTTAGAACAAACTGTTTTATTGCATTTCAAAATATTCGCCTGTAAGATTTATACACTTTTGCATGAGTTCAAAACAATTCTAGAAACATTTTTCCATTCTGAAGTTGGTATCTCAAAAACATGGTTTTTGAGGGCTTCAACGGCTTCTTGCGGTGATGAAAATCACTATCCATGCATTTCTTGTTTGACATTCGGGAACACAAAGAAGTCGTTAGGCGACAAATCAGGTGAATACGGGCAATGAAACATTAATTCGATGTTTTTCTCCTTCAGCTAATGCAGCACCCAAATAGTGGATTATTGCTTAGTTTCCGGTTCATACAAATATATTGAAGTTTGGTCACCTATTACGATGTTGTATACGGATTTTGCAGTTCCCCGGTAGAATTTTTTAAGCATTTCCTTACACCAATTAGCACTAGCCTTTTTTTGAGCTTCGGTCAAATTATGCAGAATCCATCGGGAACACATCTCTTTCACAGCTAAATATTCATGCAAAATTGAATGTACTGCAGTCCTAGATATGCCTAAGGATGCCTCTATCTTACTGTAAGTTACATGCCGATCTTCTTCAATCATGTTGCGCACAGCATCGACGTTTTTAATAACAACCCATGAAAACCAATTGTAAGCAGTGTTTTCTGATGGTGCTTCATTACCAAAAGTTGAACGAAGCGGTACTGTGCATTGTTGTTGAGTTAGACCTTTACTGAAATCGTAAAAAATCATGCAACGAAAACTTAAACGTGTAATTTCCAGTTTTTCGCAAAATTATTAATTTAAACGCTCACTGTAAACAAACTGCTCTGTCAATTTCTAAGCTGCCACTGTTTTCACGATAACAAATGTCAAACCTAGTGGTCGTTTGTAAAACTTAAAAGGCTGCCCTCGTATAACCAAAAATCGTAGCAGGTAATGCAATAAGACCAGAATTGTTGCAACTGTTTGAAAATATGGAACAACGGATTGTTTTCTGTTTACAAGAAAAAACAAGCATTTTCACCTTTTCTTGTAAATTTATTGAGTAATGCAGTTGCTAATATTGTTACTTGTGAATTTAAATATTTATTATAATTAATAGAAATCTAAACTACAAACTACATGTTCTTATTTAAGTGAGATTGTGACCTTAATCTTACAGAAAAGGTCTTCTATGTTTTACTAACAGAGGTTGCGAAAAGGTTACTCTTTTATTGTGTAGTAATAATATGTGTTTCTACAAATTTGACGTCAAATTCAACGCTCAAATGTTCATTGTGAACGTATCACACATCAGCTGTTTCAGCCTAAACTCACTTGTGCCATCGTGGTCGTTTACTTGGATTTCTTAGCTTTTTGTGGAATTTTACACTGCAATTTTAAAAATCAGTCTTTTTCAAAACTAAATTATGTATTGCGCTAGTGAAATACGTAAAAAAGTACAGTGTTTCTATAAGAACATAATTTTTTTATAATTGAATCGTATTTTCGTGACGGCCACCTAGTTGAGAGAGTATGACCGTACTCAATTCCTGATTGATTCGATGAGTTTCACTAGAAATTTCCAAACCATAATGCTAAAAACCTTCTCTGGAATTTCTGTCGTTCGGATTCGACGTTAAACTGTAGGCCCCCCGTGCTTCTATCTTAGCGTTGAGGAAAAACACGTGGCAGAAAAGATGCCAATGCCCAGCAGTGGGACAAAAAGGGTGTCAATAATGCTTTCCTGAAATTTCTAGGTTCAGAACTAAGACTGCCTAATTTTTCTTCTGAATTACATAAACTTGAAAATTGACTATTGACTTAAATTTTCAAAAAAACGTTTTCATAAAGAACGGGTCTAAGGAATTTAATTAAATTTGATGGCTTAAGTAAACTTTATATATATTATTTAATAGCCCTCCTAGTGCCGACTTGAAGGGTGCTCTGTGTCTAGAGCACCCGATTAAATTATAAATCTTTGAATTGTATTCAGGCGGTAATTTAAGTATATAATTTGTAATGCATAGGGGAGAGGGAGGCACATTGGGACGTTTGAGACATTTTTCAATCTAGAGTCCTCATTTATGAAACAAATAATTTCAGTTCCGGTCATAATATGAACTAACCCTTTAGCTTTAGATTGCAATATATGCAAAAGTCAAATGTTTAATACCAAATGTTTAAATTTTCATTTCAAAAATACAGGGCAAATGCCCCAATGTGTCCCCATGGCGGGGTACATTGGGACAGAGTTGGGGCACATATGGACATGTGGGTAAAGTGTACATATAATACTCAAATACATAAGGAAACAATCATTAGTAGGTATTCTTTAATTCAACTAAAACCAATACACAATTAAAGTAATAAACAAAAGCTCTTAGGTATGATATATATTTAAAAGAGTATGAAAACTAAGAACTTGAGATACAAACTTATTCACTTGAGATGATAAAATGTTAATAACAAGCTTCAAAAATATTGTAAAAACTAAGATCTACCTGAAACTTTCTGAATGAGCTTGCACGACTTGTTGTATTAATTTCTTTTGGCTTTGGAAGTTTCATTTCAATTTCTTCGAAATCTACCAAATCCGTGTCAACTACAGTTGGGAATACAAACCCATTGCCCCCTTTTCTCGAGAAATTGAGCTGGTATTGTCCGTCAACAAATTTTCCTACCTCACTCACATAAAACCTGGCGGTCTTCTTTGTACAATATTTTACCAGCAGAAAGTCCCCCATGAAAATGTTTGGCAATTCAGTTTCAGGGTCTAATAGAGGTAAGACCTGCGGCATAAATTCATCGTCTGAATTTTCCTTACCAAATTCACTAATACAGTCCGACTCATCGTCTTCATAAATAACGATACCATCCATTGCATCACGGTCATCTTGATTGTTCTTTTTATTTTTTTGAGTAGACTTTTGGGTATTTCTTTTGTCATCAAACAAATTTTTCTTTCCCTTATTTTTATCTCTTCTTGCTTGTTCAAGTCGATCTTTCTCAGGGTTTTCAGTAAGGATTCTGGATTTTCCTGGTTGCTTTCTCTTCGTTGTAATTTTCCTCTGTGCCTTGGGAAGCGGTCGGATGCTTTCTGGCGTGCAGATCATGTTTTCCACCACGTTCGAACGAGTGCTCGTAGATGGTGAGTTTATTACAAATTCCTCTGTACTTGATTTTGAAGCTTCTGATGTGTTAACTGCAGTTTTGCAGTTTCCTTCAAATTCTTGGTCGAAAGTATTTGGTTCCACTTCTTTACGGGTTGATGGTATGCTATCACTAACGTATGCAGCCAGAAATCATCTCTCGTAAAGACATTTGTATCGTACGGCACAATACCACACTTTTTAAATCCAGATCAAATATTATCCATGGTAAAACCTTTGTCATATGCTTTATTAGATAACTCGGCTATTTCATACATAGACACCCTTTTTCTAGGGTTGGAAACAAGCCAATCGTTGAACGCAGATTTCAGGTAAGCTTTGAAAGGTTCATACATACGTCTAAGGGTTGTAGAAGGTGTGTGCAGTGTGGAGGAAATGTTACAAAAATTATACCGCTGTCTCTACAAAAAAGTATCGTCTCTAAACTGATATGAGATTCGTGATTGTCTAATATTATTAGTATTGGATCGACTTTAGAACATCTTGTGAATTTTTTAATATGTTTTACGACTTCCAAAAATTAACGCGAGGTCATCCAACCTGATCCAGATTTGTTGGACAATCCAAGACTGCCGTTTGGTGCACCTTTAAGAAATACTGGCTTGTATTTAAACCTTGGAAAAACATAGACAGGAGGCACGGTATTGCCAGTGCCATTAATAATGCCGCAAAACATCACCAATTCACCTCTCTCGGTCGATACTACTTGTCCCGCTTGCTTAATTCCTCTCGCAGCAATACCTCTTGGTGCCTGAAGGACTGCAGTCACTCCTGTCTCGTCTAAGTTATATATGTTTTCGGGTGCTATTTGTATTTTTCTAAGGCCACTTTCAGGTTATCGAAAAACATCCCCACACTGGTTTCATTAAATCCAGTTGCTCTGGCCATGCTGGTGTTTTCAGGTTTCCTTAACGTTAGATTGTCAAACCTCTTCATGAAAGATTTCATCCAATCTAGACCCGCCCTGTCTTCCTTATCCCAACTCCTTGGATATTTTCTATTAAGTTTCTGAGCAAACTCAAACGCCAGTTTCTGTGCCTGTAAATACGTTAGTCCATAATTTATTTTCGAGTTCTGTATTAGATATAATTATTTTTCTTGGTATGCGGTAAAAACTTGTTGTGTAGCATACTTTGATTGAAATGGCCATTCAAAGATATTTCCTGAAGTACCCTCTTCTACTGCAAGATGATTTTCTTCGGTCGGCAAAGTGTTCTCTTCCTCTATTAAATTATTCTCCTCAGTCGGTTGCCTGTCAGATGAATTATCTTCCCCTGTTTCTGCATCCCTGTTTTTATAGTACTTGGATTATTTTAGTTAATAACTTTAAAGGCTGGTTTCAGTTATGAGACACTTGTTTGTATGTATTACTTATTTAATTAATTAAATTACATTGCTACTGCTCTCAAACTCAACCATGCCACATGTCGACCACTTGACTACTGGGCGAATTCTGCCTACTAACTAATTTATAAAATACGATAAATGCTGATACTACATTTTCTTCTGTTCTCCGCTTTTTTAGTTTCTTCAACCTGTTTCCCAACGTTGATTTTTTCACATTATGTGTCACCGCAGTATTTCTTATAGACAATCGCCCCTCTAATACGTCTTTAACTGCAGAGGTTTATATGAACGCACCATTTTCAAGACCCTAAAACCAACGTACTTCTTTAATTTTAGTACCTACTATTAAACTGGGGCACATTCGGAGAGTGTCCAAATCTGCCCCTATGGTTACAAGAAAATTCCGCCAAAAATGTTGGGTTATGTTTATAATATATCTAAATACTACTACAAAAGGAAAGCTGAATGTAGAAGGTTTTCAGTACCTAGTCAATCGGTTATAAATGATTTGAATAAAATGAGAAGGTTATCCACTTACCAATTTTTAACGAACTTTTTACAAGAATCTCCACTAAATACGCAAGGATGCATAAACACAAATAACTAACTCTTAGTGATTTGTGGGCATAAACACTTTCATCGATCATACAACAACCTGTTGTAGTTGTACGTTGAGAATGTCGAGAACGGTGTTGCCACCTGACGTTCTAAGTTAGAATCAAATGCAGTGAGTGGAAGCGCCAAAATTTGAAATGTCCCATTGTGCCCCATGTCCCAATATGCCCCCCTCTCCCCTACACACGAAACTCTATAGACGCTATAAAAATAACAGGGGCCATATTAAAATCTCATTAAATCGATAAGAATCAGAAACCATCTATAAACACAAGTGATCGTATGATCCACATGAAAGCAGAATTGGTCATTAGTCGTAACTGACATTTTGATCAGACAAGGTTTCATGCTATTTCAAATAACATGAAGTGCTTACTCTTCGTGTTTTTGCCTCTAGCCATAGCGTGGAAGGTACGTCAACTCATCTTAATTTTTTTTATCTTTGTAATTGTAAAGGCGAAGCGCTCCTTAATGTCTGTCAGCGTATTTGTGCATATTTAAATTATTTAATTTTAACAATTACAGGGCAAAAATAAATAATCGCCACATTATTACCGCATGTTTAATTTATATGAACACAACGGTTATCTCAGATGAATGTCTACCCTTATAAAGAATTACACTATAAAAATAATGAAATAATAAAACTATCAACAATTGTTACGTGCTGAACAATCGTGTAGACATTCACATATTTTTTTAATCTGCTTTAGAAATAAGCAGTAATTTCATTTCAAAAGAGCCACTACTGTATATTTATAATGTAATGTCATTCCTAAAAACTATTTGTGGATAGGGCGTGCATTTTTAATATCACCGGTGAAGGCTTAGCACTCAAGAGAGAATAAAATAAGAATAATTGTAAACAAGTTGTAAATGACTATCCTGTTCTTGTATCTTTTATTTGAAACATAAATTATGTTTTTATCTAAGTATCTACGAGGGGGGTTCATGCCAAAACCGGAATTTAGTTTTTAAAGTAATTCAAAACTTTATATAGATTAAACCAATTATATTTTTCAACATAATCGCCATTAGAATTTACACATTTATTCAACCTTTGCATCAAACCATTAAATCCTGCAAAATTGGAACTTTCTTCCTGCTGTCTAAAACGATTTAGGACACATTTTTTCTTGTAATTTTTGCCTCCAAGATGACTTTTATTCTGACGGAGCCAAGTCTGGACTATAAGCAGGATGCGGTAGAGTTTGCCAGACCTATTTGTTAAATAAATCCTTGTAAATCTTTGTTTTGAAAATTGACTAGTTTACAAACGTAAAGCCACTAGAAAACCAACATATTGGCCGTCAGATAGCAATACGATCCCGGATCTAATTGACTTCTTCATACCGAAGGACATTTCTTCTAATTACAATAGTATTGAGAACAAAACCACGACCTTTCGTTAGACCACTCTCCAATAATTTTGACGACAAGCCAAACAATTATCACTAAATCACTATCACCGTCACTAACGAACAAACGGACAGATTGGGACATATATAAAGCAGAAGTGGAAGAACATATTAAGCTAAGCGTCCACTAACATCAATTGAACAACTTGACACGGAAGACGAGCTACTTGTAATTAACCTGTAGCAAGGAACAAATACCCCCGTGTAGAAAAGAAAAATACCTAGTGTAAACTACCCTAGGGATATTAGAAACGAAACGCAAGGAAGAGATGGCAACAAACCAGAGCACCGACAGACAATAGTCATTGAGCCTATAAACCCGAAAGAAACCACCAAGGAAATCCAGAAGCATCTCAGTGCCAAAAAAGCACCAAGCTACGTCCCAATAAGTAGTCAAATGCTCAAAGAACTTCCAAAAAAGGGAATAGTGAAGCTTACGCGTCTATTCAATGCAGCACTGCGGTTATTATGGTCCCTAAACCAGGGAAACAATCAAATCAGAAAACATCACATCGACCAATCTCACTATATATTTCGAATGAGAAGCTATAATAAAATACAATAAAATAAAATAAAACAAAACAAAATACATCATATAATATACAAGTCAAGTCAAATCAAATATAAAATAACACATAGCTAAGTAAATCGTGTGGTTGGCATAAAGAATTTGTGGTTTAAATGTCCACATCTAGCTCATCTAGCCATTTTATGGCAGTCGGAGATGCCTCGTTCAGATCACGTAAGCCACCGGGGAACCTTCTGGTAGGGCACTCCTCAACAATGTGGTTCATGGTCTGTCTAGGGGCCCCGCAGTCGCACTCTGGCGAGTCGATCATGTTCCACTTAAACATCAGGTCGCGGCACCGACCCTGGCCACATCTAAACCGATTAACAGTCGCACTGAGACCCTATACGTGTACCTGGAGAACCGAGAACGGGGGGGTCAGCGACTGACCCCAGTCTTCTAAGTCTCAGTTGTAGTGCTTTCTTAACCTATTCTATGAAAATGTAAGGCGATAGTATATACACAGGCTGAAATGGGTTAAGTAAAGTGTATTTTATCTTCTAATATTTATTTTTACACAGATTGATTACATTTGGTGCATGTCCTGATTGTAGTCTGTTGTTCTTCGGCGGCATGCTTTGGGCAAATATACTTTTGCCAATGAGTGCATGCTCTCATATATTTTCTGTCAGCTGATCGCTGACAAACGAAACATCTACCTTTCCTAGGTAGATCTTCAACAGCTCTACGCATTGCAATTCCTCGTAGTTCTCTGATAACGTTATATCTTGAAATGGTCCCACTTCGACGGCATTCATAACCAAAAATCGTGAGAGCCGTAACATAAACATTTGGTAAGCCGGAATAATTAGAACGACTTTCCATATTTCCTTGACATAATTCCTTGTCTAGTTCTTTCAAAAACAGCTTTCTGCCGGACCTTGTTTTAGGATGTTTATCTGCCCAACTTGTATTTGCTTTTGTGAAAATTACATACGCGTTATAAGCCGCTATGTCTATCAAATTAAAGAAGCAAGCCATGGGCCATCTTCTAGTACCACGACAACTACATGCTCGAACACATTTATATAGAGTATCCACCCCTGCTTTTGTTGAATTATAATACATTATAATTTCTGGTTTATCTTCTAGTACATTCATGTCTCTGTGCTGTGAAGATAAAACAGTAACAACTTTGTTTTGTTTAGGTACATAACTAACTAAAGTTTGTTTATCTCTGAATGCAAAACGAATAGTTCCCGGTGTAGATTTTTTCAAACTCTGCAGTCTTAGTTCTAGTGGAACGTCTCTGCGTGTGTTGAGTATTGTTCCAACAAGGGTGATATTATTCTCGAGCAGTTCATCAACAATAGAAAGAAAGGTAAATTTCCTATCCATGGTAATATTTCTTCCCGAATTATGTAGTTTTGCTGCTGTTACTAACCGTTTTACTACTTCTGGGCCACTGTTATAACTTTTAGGTTGATCTTCAACCTTCCCACCATATGGCTCTGCCGCAAAACAGTAATAACTTTCTGAGTCACACAGAATATTTGCCTCAATCCCATATTTTCCACGTTTTGTAGGAATAAACACACGAAATTTACATCTGCCTTGGAAAGTTATTAGTTCTTCATCTATTACTACTGAATTTGATGGATTCAAAAAGTTCTTGCCTCTCAGTAGGATCTTCACCTTCCGAATCAGAACTTCCGAAATTAGTATTTACATCGTCCATGTATCAGTCATCATTATAAAGAGCTTCTTCTAGCTCCTTATCTGTCAAGTATTTTCTACTCATGGTGAAATACCTAATATGCACCACAGCAGTAAAATATACGTATTTTGTCTGTGCAAAAACACAAGAGCAAGACTCAGTAAGCACTAGTCACAATCGGAATCTATTTCCGAATTGTATTAGTTAGTACTGCTTGACACCCAGGCCGTGTACAGTTTTCACATAAGTTACAAAACTACAGTATTTTCCGCCTAAATCACACAAAACGGAATACCATCTGACTGCAGCGCTGGCGTACAATATTAACTTGGAGCACCTCTCCGAGGATTTTATTTTTTTTACGCCGATGTTTAGAATTTAATATTAATCAATTATATATTACCAGATTCAGAGAGTGTCAGGGATAAAAGTCATATATTTTTAGATAAAAAAATTAAAAATTACATGAGAACGAGCAAACTAAGTAACCTGGGGTCAGCAGCTGACCCCCCCCCTTCTCAGTGCGACTGTTAAGACGACTCCAGGTTTTTCTAGGGAGGTCCATCCCTGGTAGTGGGACTGCAGCTGCTGGTGCCAGATTACGGTTTTTCAGTTCTGGATTTGCATGGAATAATTCGTTCCATCTCTGGGCAATGTTTATTGGTTCCTCTAGGTTTTGGTCCATCCAGATCGGTTGTCTTGATCTAAGGCGAGTAAGGGGAGGGTTGGCCAGGTCTTGTTGAATCGGCAGTTCCTTACGTTGATCAGTAGTCTTATCCCATTCTCGCTTAGCAGCTGTTAGCCTTCGTAGTGCTGGTGGGGCTGTGTTTGGCAGAACGGGAAGCCAGCTAGATGGAGTGGATCTCACCGTTCCTGAGACAATTCTCATTGTGTCATTCAGCTGTATGTCCACTAATTGTGCATTTCGACTTCGGTACCAAACTGGGGCACAGTACTCTACTGTTGAGTATACCATGGCCAGTGAGGCAGACCAATCTCACTGTTACAACTATATCCAACCTGTTTGAGAAATTGCTTCTGAAACGCCTCAAACTACAAAACTGAAAATTGACTAGTTTAAAAAATATATTTTTTTATGCGTCGGCTTTAAGTATTTTGATGACATATGATAACTTAAACTATAAAACGCTCCGGGAATTTTTAAAAATTTGTTACCTGCTTTTGACCAAAACTACCCATTATTAATATAATCGTTTGGTATGGATTATAAATGGTTTTATTACCGTTGAACTAAATTGATCCAATTAATCTCCTTTAACTTAGGTTAAATGGTCGTTCCATACCAAGTCAACCTATGTTTGAAGCTTATTATCACCGATTTTAATTAAATCAACGGATGAGTGTTACTATATGGAAAGTGGAGACATGTAAAAGTACAAATTTTGGGGCTTCAAATATTAGGGGCTTCGAACTTATAGGCTGTCAAGTTTCAAGCATTTTTCCCTATGAATGTGTAGTTTATACTTTAAATAAATGTGCATATTTTACGATAATCGTTTAAATTATGATATGTGCATTATTTTAAAGTATATTAAATGCTCTTCCATTTGCCAGTTGCCCAAGTATGTTTGTTATAATCATACAAAACATACGCCTACTTGATCAGAAACGTTTTTGCAATTTGTCGAAAATCGGTGTAATAAATTTTTATTAAAAAAATTGTGTGTATGCCGACTATAACCCTACATAATTGCAGAAAGTTTTATCGCGGGATATAAATTTGAACATAGTGAAAAAAAATATTTTCCATCGGCGGCTCTACTGATGTTACCAATTTTGCTCGAAACAAAAGAAAATCGCAGTTTTTTATGCTGGAAACACAATCTGACTTTAAAAATTGGCTCTTATTATTAATAATTTAGTAATTTGGCATAATTTTTGTAATCACTGTCACGAGTCATCAATAAGTTAATGTATTTAAAAACACGAAACAGAGGTTTAATACAAACTCAATATTTTTTATAATATTGTTAGCGTTAGTTGCTATTTTTCGGAATTTTCTCCAAAACTGACAATTGAATTAAGTTCTAAATAAATATTTCAGGCAACATCTCTTAAGAATTTTTATGATATTTGACGACTTTACATCTGAACCATTTCGGAATTTTTCAAAAATTTATTCCTTCATTAATGAAATTCCAGTAAATCGACCTATGTAAATTTTATATTATTTAATAGCTCTCGTAGTGTCAACTTCAAGGGCGCTCTATAGTTACAGCACCCGAGAAAATTAGTGTGTGCAATCTATTTTTGGCGAAGTATGTAATCTGTAATGTATACAAACATAACTGCTATATATTCGTTATAAAAACCGCAATACACATATTAAAATCTCATTTGATTGATAAAAATCATTACATGACAAGATACAAATCAGGAACCATCCACAAACACAGCTGCTTTTGTGTGGTCCATATGAAAACAAAATTATTATTTACCGGCATTTTTGTGAGATGTGATATTAATTATCAAATAACATGAAGTGCTTACTATTTGTATTGCTGCCACTAGCCATAGCTTGGATGGTATGCTATTTACGTTGTTATTGTTTTTATAACGAGGCGAGTTTTTTATGTTATCTACCTAGCTATGGAAACAAAATGCTATCGTGATAATTTTATTATATTAAGTCTTTGTAACATTTTAGAGTGCATCCTCCAAGTTTGATACAATTCTCTTAAGATTTGTCATTTCTAAAGAGCGCATTGCTTGCTTGCTTGCTTTGAAAGAGCGAGATCTAGGACGCGGTTTTCCAAGCATCTCTATGCACTTAGGCCATATGGCCCATTGTACACCCTAACTAAGAATTTTGTCTATCTGGGGTAACTCCAACTCCAGCAGTGATTTTTAACGTGTCACACATCGCAGTGGCACGGGACCTACGGCTTTACTTCTTATCCGACAGAAGGCGCATTTTCAGATTTTTCCCCGCTAGAAAAATCTCGCCGACCTTGGCCAGGTTCGATCCCGCGTCCCTCGGATCTAAATGCAAATGCGCTAACCACTAGACCACCGAGGCCGGCTTAAAGAGCGGATAATATGCACGACAAAATTGAAATATATGAGCATATATATGCAGAGATTTTTTAGAAAATATGCATATACTTGGGCCATATATGCAGCAAAATAGGAAAAAAATAAGAATAATTAATAAAAGTTGTAAACTCAAGTATAATAATCTTTACTGGACAAAATCAACAATTACATACACTAATTAACTTACTCGTATTATACAGTGCTTCCCGAAAATAACGGATAAATTCTATAAAATCGTTGAGAAAAATATTTCAAAAAAAATGCTGGGATACGTCGATATTTATTTTTAAATTATCATTTAGAGATGTAATTTTCAACCCCCCACCCCTCAACCCCAAAGCGCTAGCAACTTAAACTTTAAAAATTCAAACAGCAAAGTACCCCTTCTGATATTTGTTATTGAATAGGTCACAAACCTCTTGTTGTGTTCTAGTACGGTCGCCACATCCCCTCACAATTAAACCTTCAATTCGCTCTTTTTCTGTCAAATATCCCACCATTATTTACTGAATTACGTACAAAACTACACAATAAAAACAGATAAACAAACTGTGAGGAACTCAATTGTCAAGTGAAGAAGTCAATTGTTACATGGCTACTTGATTTCGTTTATTAAAACTTGGAACTCTTCATTGTCATTCGTTTTTTGTTTTAAAACTTTAAAAGCAATTATCTCGAAAACTTCTTAATACAGTATCATACTTTTTTAGAAATATTTGGTTTTAGAATTTCACGCTCTTTCGAAATCCGTCATATAAAATTAGGGTATCCATTTAAAAAAAAATCGCTATCGCCATAACTCAGAAACAAAGGACAATCTTCAAATAACAATTTCACTCAAATATGTCTAATTTAAGATAAAAATCGTCGTGTTCGAGGATTTTTTTCAAAAACATTTAATAAAAGATTTATTTCGATAGTTCCAGAGTTTACACTCGCACTGTATATGTATCGGTTTCACAGCGTCTGACGTCGCCTTCCGATCCCCAAATTTCTCCTCCATTGTTCTGTGTTGTTGGTTTGTTCTTCTGTGAGGCCTCTGTCACTCATGGCTCTTCTAATACCTTCTCCCCATGTTCTCCGTGGCCTTCCGCGTTTTCTTCTTTGTGGAGGTAACCATTCCATCACTGCTCTCGGTAGTATTTCTTCTTCCCTTCGCCTTACGTGACCATACCAAATTAGTTGTTTCTGTTCTATATTCTCAATTATGGTATCGTGGATATTCATTATTTCCCTTACTCTCTGATTTGTTACATGGTCTCTTTGGGATATTCTTGCCCATCTTCTTAATACTTCCATTTCTACTGCTTGAATTTTTCTTTTTTCGGTTTCATTTATTCTCCATACCTCTGCTCCATAGGTCACTATACTCTTCACCAGTACATTGTATATATTAATTTTCCTTTTTTGGTAATTTCCTTGCTCCACCAAATTCCATTCAGTCTTTTAGTTACGGTTCGTCCATCCGCTATTCGTCGTTTTATTTCATACGTATCTTTCCCATCCTTGTGTATTTTTATTTCCAGGTATTTGTATTCTTCGCATGGTAATATTATCTCGTTATTATCTAGTTGTATATTTTGTGACGGACCTCCAATACAGAGATATTTGGTCTTATCTATATTAATTTTAAGCCCCAATTCTGTGTATTCATCTTTCAGTTTTAGTGTCATATATTCTAAATTATCTCTCTCCTGAGGTACTAACACCTGGTCGTCTTAATTACGTACATAATAATATGAAAAATAATTTTAATTTGTACAAGAAAAATTATTTAACTGACTAGTTTGCTGCAAGCTCGATAAAATATTTTGTCGCCATCCATTACTAGTTCTGGATATGGTTTAATCCATGAAGCAATCTTCTTCGATTTACTCATTGTAGGTATATAATATGTATAATATTCGCAAAAGTACTTGAAAAAAGTAGAGTCGTATTTAGCTGAGTTATCAAAAGATTTTTTTTTCGAAGGCATAGCGTTATTGGAAAAACATTGGAATACGTGTGTTAGCGTCAATGGTTCTTATGTTGAAAAATAATATTTTGTTTGTCCTGTAACTTGTTTCCTTCATACTTAGGTAGATAATATAAAAAACTCTCATCGTACCTTTGTAGTTGTAAAGGCGAAGCACTCCTAAATATCTATAGGCAGATTTGTGTATATTTAAATTAATGTAGCTCTACAATTACAGGGCAATAACAAACAATGGCCACATTATTACCCCATGTTAAATTTGTATAAACACAACGGTTATCTGAAATTAATGTCTTTTACATACTAATTAAAAATTACATTATAAAAATTATGAAATAATAAAATTCACAACAATAGTTACATGCCGAACACTCTTATGGGCATTAATATAATTACTGTACCGCAAATGTTTAAAATTATGTTAAATTGCCCGTGGAATCGAACTGCAACGAATTTGCTTAAGAAACAAGCAGCAGTATTAATTCAGAGGAGCTAAATACTAGTACATGTGTAAAATGCAATGCCATTCCTATAAACTATTTTGGTCTGGGGCGTGCATTTTTAATATTGCCTGTAAAGACTTCTGGAATATATACAATTTTTTATTATCAAGTACAAATTCACTTCGTCAAGCAGTCTGGGAATTTCCAGAAATTTTAAATAATCTTCTAAACTCATTCATTCCACATTTTCAATAAGTAGGTCCTTTCTTAGTTGCTAAGCTTCGAATAACCAGGATACTTGGAAATGCTAAGATAATTACCAGGGTTTGAGTGGCTCTGTTGCTTTAACGGGAAAACCTGTGAAAGTTGAAAGCTTAACAATTTATCATTTCATCAACAATCAGTTGTCTACTTATTCCAATAGTGTGTTAACATCTTCAAGATGACGAAAGAAAAAAGTGTATAAGTACTATTTTAAACCAGTTTATGAGGGACTATGATGATTTCACAACAGATGGGCATCTGATATTTTGTAAAAAAATCGACATTAAGAGAAAAAGTAAAGGATCGCATTATTTGGGTATCTTTGGATGAAGGAACTGATGCAGAACAATGATGCATAACAAATTTTGTAATTGGTATATTAGGGTTTAACGAACAAAAAAATAAATCATATCTGCTGACTTTAAAAGTCTTGGACAAAGCCGTCTGGAATTTTATATAAAAAAGTGCGAGTGGTTTGTAGTGATGTTGCACCATATATGTGCGAAGCAATGCAAGGACTGCAGATTTTGTATCCAAACATGATACATGTGACTTGTTTAGCACATGGTTTACACCAAGTAGCTGACTTAGTTTACAATCTTTATTCAAACGTTACCGTGCTGATATCATCTGTGAAATAGATTTTTCTCACAGCACCGAATCGTGTACAGAAGTTTCGGGAAGTTGCGGGGGACGTTCCACTTTCACCCGCGCCAGGCATTACAAGATGGGGAACTTGAATCGCCGCTGCTGTACATTACTCTGAAAATTTTGAAATTGTGAAGAAAGTTGTTAATAAAATCAACTCTAAAGAAACACTGAGCATTGAAGAAGCACAGGGTATTCCAAAAAGAAAAGCTATTCGAGAAGATTTTATTTTTATTCGGGCTAATTTCGCTTGCATTTCAACTCCAATCTCTGAACTAGAAGTAGTAGAAGATATGGTTAAGGGTTTAACTGAACTCAAGAAAAAGGATTTCATTAATAAACGAAGTGCTGCAAACAGTATGGGGGTAACAACTGACGAATATAAGTAGGGTGTTGCAAAATAAAACAGCCCGTGATGCAAGAAATGAACATTTAAATATCATTGACATTGTAAATTATGAATTTCTACCAATAGTATCGGGTGATGTCCAGAGAGTCTTTTCACAGTACAAAAATATTCTCGCTGACAACAGGCGCAAATTTATTTTTGAAAATGTATTACACCACGTTGTTGTTAAGTGCAATTATAATTTGTTTTCATAATTTAATTAATTGTGATTAATTTTAAATAAATAATTTCGGATTAAAAAGATGTTTGTGCGTTTTAATAGAAAAATAAATATGTATTGATATAACGTTAATGTTTTTTTTTTTTTGGTAGTGGTTCACTTATTAGTGCTTATTTTGGACGTTTTTAATGCACATTTGCATGCATATTTTGAAGTTTTTTAGTGCATAATTATCCTATGCCTAGGTATAACGTCTGACAACCGTTACGTTCATTTTTTATTGTCATGCCCCTTCGTGCCCTTTTAACAGACATTAACATTAAACTTATTACTTTCGATTTTATTTTTACAGTACCAACAAAGTGATTACATTATGAAAAATGAGAGGGTCCACATTGTAAGTTACAATCACAGCCATTTCCGTAACGTAAGCTGTGATTTAGCTTACCATAACAGAACATACAGAGGAATTAACGCCAGCTTCTATATCATTAAGGACCTTAGTACAGAAATAATTGTACGTAGAAGAACCCCAATAATACCAACCGTAGTAACAATTCATATTTAAGTAGACTGTATGTAGTTCAATTAAAGAAATAACTTTGTGTACAATATAAGTTAACCCAAACAATGTGAAACGGAAATACCGATCGAAACAAATTTTGCAATGAAACAAATCAATAAAATGCTCTTTTATTTAGGAGTTTACTAAAGTGCATTAAAATTATGTAGCTAGAAATTATGCAAAGAGTAATCAAACAGTTGCAAGGCCGGCTAAAATGGTGTGAAATCGATAAAAAGCCATCTCAATTATGTGATCTTCAAAAATAATATAGTACTTAATGTATTTCAGAAGAAAGAAAAGCATATGAAAGACTTGTTTAATTTCAAACATACTTAACTTACATAAGTATGAAAACGCAAATAAATAGATCAATTGAATCGACCGTTTCCATATTTCCACTACCAACAGTACACAAAGTCTACAGTAATAGTTCTCAAATACCTATAAAATTAGTTAGCTTTTAATTATTTGCTTATTGCGTATCTCCACTTGCTAACACAACATTATCAAAAGCAATACAAGTTAAACAACAGCAGGATAACAGTAAAGGATATATTAGAAGCTTTCGAAGTGTAGAGATGCTCAAAAACTATACTTCTAACTTATGAGCAAATTCAATTAGCTTAAATTCGCCATTTGTAAAAGTTTTGGTACAAAAAAAACTATCATAAAACTACGAATGGGGATATTTTTCAAAATTGGTTGGTTAATCAGCTGATTCCTGCTTTGGACAGGTTGCATGGAAAATTTGTCGGGGTTATGGACAACGCACCTTATCATTAACTGACGAAATTGTGAGAAAGCTCTAATATGAGGTTCTTCGATTGACTCCATACCAATGTCAATACAACCCAATTGAAATGGCGTGGGGGTTTTGTAAGACCTATTACAATAAGCACATAAATTCGCAGCCAAAATCGAAAGACAAGGTTGCAAATTTATGGCCTGAGGCTCTTTCAAAATGTACCCCCGGCATGTGGCAAAATTTCTGTGAGCATTGTGAAAAACTTATTTCGGAAGACTGGACAAAACATTTGGGAAATCTATCGTTGACAATATTCCTCCTTTCATTATTTCAATTGGAGAATCTGATTCAGAATCGGAGGGTGCCGATGATTCAGATACTTCTAGTAATATCATGAAGGTGGAATAGGGTAGGGGATATTCTTTTGGCATCTAAATTGTGAATGAGTGTTTCACAGTTTTTATCTCGCCCGAGAAAAACACTGACCTCAGTGGAATACGAACTTGGACCTCTTAGCACCAGAGACAAACAATCAACCACTGGACTACCATAATATCAATTTGAAACATGAGCGGCATGGACGTTAATTCTTCTTAATATGCTGCAAGACCTAAATATAGGACAACAAAGAATGGCGTGGAATATGCTCTGTATACATACGATTTGAGTTCAGAATTCTCGTGAAAAATAACAGCAATATGTGTTTGGAATGTGTTACGATAACATTTAAATTATAGTTATTATTTTATTTATAATGAAATCATTATTATATCTAAGTATTATATATAAACCAATATTGATCAGAAATAGGCGGACGTTAAATGAACAAACAAGCTGCACTGGCAACATTACCTGCTTTCAAAAAAACATAAACTCCATCAAGAAAAACTAGCATAACCCAACTTAATTAATTGACAAATTTCATTGATACCACACATTCCCCCAGATTTCCACAGCCTACTAAGTGGCAAATCAATCCTGAATAGATTATAGTTTTCACATTTATGTGCGGCTGTATTAACGCAATCAAGTTAAAAGTTGAGATGAAAGTAAACAACTAAAAAATTATGATTTGGTTTCTCTTATTTGGAAAAATTATCAGGAATATCAGGAATAATATTAGAGTTTGTAACGCGTCACCTTAGCTACGCCCCACACCACTATAGTCCAGGCCCGCACCTGAACTCTCAACTACCCATCTACCGCACACCAACTAGAGAGCGCGCTGTCCGCAAATATCCCTACACAAGATAATGTCTTTCGCGCTTAAAAGCAGAAGCCGGCCCGCTCTGAAGGCAAGCAATCGCTCACTGTAGTTCGCTTCTCCTCGTTGAGAACTTACTCGAAACGCACCGCTTATTTTTCCATCGTTCTTTCAACGTTATATTTGTGTTATTATTACTGTTCTATTTTGTTTGTGTTCTGTGAACCTATAGTTTGATTTTAATAAATCATCTATTACAATTTTTATCGAGTTCGATTTATTCAGCTTACGCTGGTTTATCATAGCTCACAATTTTCAAAGTGTTCTCAGCCTACTGCTTTCAATTAAATCACCCGTTTGAAAGCCTGGCTACCACAAGTGGCGCCCAACTTAGTAGCCGAATCACGGACAAACCAAGAGAAGACCGCAGAGTGACGAGATCCGAGACGAGAAAACAGAGAGAGATGGCTAACACACAAGGAGCCCCAGTCCAACTCAGCATGGAGCAGCTCCAGTTTCTACTAGAATCTGTCGGCCGAGTTTCACACAGTCAACCCACTCCAGGATCGTTCTCCAAGTGTACAACACGGTTCAATGGATCCTCAGATGTCCACGCATTCTTAAAAGCTATCGAGGTATACAAAGACTGCGAGGCAATCAGCGATGCCAATGCATTGAAAGGCCTCACAATGCTCCTAGAGGGACCTGCTCTAACCTGGTGGTATGGCGTGAAAGACACCACCGCAACCTGGGCAGAATCAGTCGAGCTCCTCAAATCAACATACGGACCAGACCGACCAGTGCACCAAGTGTTGAGAGAAATTTTCTCAAGTGAACAAACCGACACCCGAAGCACGGATTTGTTCATCGCAGAGAAACGAGCCCTCATAGCGAAAATCCCGCTACCCTCAAGGCCAACAGAGGTATTCCAGATAGATACGGTCTACGGACTCTTAGCTTCCAGCATCAAGAAGGTGATACCCAGATCCAAGGTCACCACCTTCCAGGAACTATTAGAAGAGACCCGCAAACTGGAACAAACTCAGCCACGCCTCCCACAACCTACGCAACCGCTGACGCGCCACCCACAACAACGCGTCACGGAAGCCGAAGTGGAAAGAAAACCGAAGAAACCCCGTTGTGGGTACTGCAAAATCCAAGGGCACATAACCGAAGAGTGTCGAAAGCGCAAAGAACGGGAACAACCTCGTGAAGTACCCCAGCCTTCGACCACTCACACAACTCCGAAGCTAACCTGTTTTGGATGCGGAGACCTGGGTTCATTCGCAGCAACTGCCCCAAGTGCCAGAAGAGCACCAATGATGTGGGACTTTTCCTGGCTGACGCCAAGCCCACCATCAGAGATCAGATATCACGCCCAATCATCACCATTTCCGTGGGTAGCGCCACCGGAGGCGCCTACGTGGATACAGGGGCTAAACAAAGTATAGCCGGCCCTGTACTCTGCAACCAGCTAATCAAGATGGGACATCAGTTCACCAGCCATTATGTGAACCTAGTCTTGGCCGATGGATTCGAACGACCACAGCAAGTCCTCGCTACCACAGCTGCGGTGACCCTCGAAGGAAGAACCATCCCAACCGACTTCCTAGTCATCCCCGGAGCCCAGAACCGTACGCTCCTAGGGATCGACTTCATACAAACGGCTGGCCTCATCCTTAACCTGGCCACCTCCACCTGGTGCTTCGCCGCTGAAGAAGACGTACCATACACGTTCCGTCCAGAACCCCTGGAAACCTTTGCAAGCCGTTACCAGTTGGCCTCAATCAAGGTACAACCGCCCCGGCCAACCCAGCCAAGCCAGGATCTAGCCCGAGGCGATCCTAGAGCCACAACCCTGCGGTTGCAACGTCTCTTTGGACCTGAAACGCCAGCTCCCCGAACGCAGAGAGCCCCTAGAGCCATCGAGTCCACCGGCCCCACATCCATTACAACCCCGGATGAGAACCCATACGAGTGCTTCGCCAATCCCCACTCCGAGCTCTACACCCCACTGGACAGCGCGCCACCGCTGCCAGTCACGTTCCTGTTTCCCCATTCACCAAGAAGGAAGATCCGCCGAGTCAGCGTTTCCATGGTGGAAGCAGTTCCGCTAACCCTCAGGGAAGATGAGGGTGGCCCCTTAAACCAAGCTGAACGGGACCGTCTGGAAGACCTCCTGGCAGCCCACGAAGATACCTTCCGACTAGGGGGAGAACCCACTCCCTACAGCGAACATCGAATCGACATCGAGGACCACGCTCCCATAGCTTCACCACCATATCGGTTAGCTCCCACCAAGCAGGCAGTGCTCAGGGACGAGATCGATCGAATGCTTGCGCAAAAGGTGATAGAAGAATGCGAGTCTGCATGGGCCGCACCAGTTGTCCTCGTCCCGAAGCCCGATGCTTCCATCAGGGTCTGCATTGACTACAGACGCCTGAATAAAATTACCAAAAGCGACCACTACCCACTGCCCAGGATGGACGACCTGTTACACACAGCCCGAGCCGCCTTCATCAGCACCCTCGACCTCCAGTGCGGGTACTGGCAGATTCCGATGAGGCCCGAGGACAAGGACAAGACCGCCTTCGTCACCCCATTTGGTCTTTTCCGCTTCAACCGGATGCCGTTTGGATTACGCAACGCGCCGGCCACATTCCAAAGAACCATTGATCGGTTCCGAGCTGGACTAGGCAACACCACAGTCCTGGCCTACCTAGACGACATCATTGTCCTCTCAGCGAGCCCAGAAAACCACCTTCGGGACCTCGATCGAGTCCTGACCCGGTTGGACCAGTTCAAGCTCCACGCCAAGCGAGCCAAGTGTCGGTTCGCCTGTACCAACGTCAGGTACCTAGGACACCTGATAACTCCTGAAGGACTAGCCGTAGATCCCGAGAAAACACGCGCTATCGTGCAGCTCACCCCGCCCAAGAACGAGAAGGCTCTGAGATCCTTTCTTCAGACCTGCTCGTGGTACCGTCGATTCGTACCCGACTTCGCCAAGGTAGCCGCACCACTCACGAGTCTTACGAAGAAGACCGCCACCTGGACATGGGGTCCAAGCCAAAACGAGGCCTTCCAGACCCTCAAGGCTCTCCTGGTATCACCCCCTATACTACGCCAGGCCGATACCGCTCTTTCATTCGTCCTCCGAACGGACGCAAGTGGATACGCTCTTGGAGCCGTCCTCACCCAAGGAACCGGACCCGACGAACGCCCCGTTGAGTACGCCAGCCGTCTGCTGACTCCAGCAGAAAGAAACTATTCCACCACCGAGAGGGAAGCGTTAGCCGTCATATGGGGTCTATCCAAGTTCCGAGGCTACATCGAAGGTAGCCCAATCACAGTGGCCACCGACCACCAGCCCCTCCGTTGGTTGATGAGCCTGAAGACTCCTTCTGGCCGTCTTGCCCGCTGGGCCCTGGCTCTCCAGCCATACAACCTGGACATCGTCTACACTCCTGGGAAGACCAATGTAGTGGCTGACACCTTATCCAGGCCATCCTGTCCGCCACATCTAGAGCCGACCTGTGCCATCTGCACAATCACCATAGACATCCCCAGGCGTTCCCCTGAGGACATCCGTCTCGCCCAAACGCAAGACCCCGAGGTAAACAAGATAATTACCTGTTTTGAAGCAAAGGACCCAGAACCCGTTGACTACGCCCGCTGGACCAGCAGGGGGTACATCATGTCTCAGGGCCTTCTATACCGCTACTCCCCGGACTCCGACTCCGAGGACGCACAACTAGTGGTACCCGAACAAGAACGAAGCCTCGTCCTCGCAGAGTACCACGACGCCCCAACGGCCGGACACTACGGAGGTGAACGCACGTACCACCGTATATCCACCCGTTACTTCTGGACTGGCATGAAAAAGTACATCACCGACTACGTGAAAAACTGCGTCGAGTGCCAAAGGTACAAAGCCACCAACCTCAAACCGGCGGGTTTACTCCAAACCCCGGTCCCAGCACAACGCTTTGAGCACCTGTCCATCGACCTATTTGGACCATTGCCAGAAGCCCCAGGGAAAGAGAAATGGGTATTCATCATCGAGGACACCTCTTCAAGATGGATCGAGCTCTTTGCCCTAGTCCAAGCCGACGCCGAAACCTGCGCCCGCACCTTGATCGCCGAGGTCTTCTTACGCTACGGTACGCCCCGTAGAATCAGCAGCGACAACGGAACGCAATTTGTCAGCAGCATCATGCAGCACGTGACGCACTGCCTCGACATCAAACAGGCCTTAACCCTTTTCTACCACCCACAAGCCAATCCAGTAGAAAGGAAAAACAGGGACCTCAAACCGCAGCTAGCCATCCTGGTGCAAGACACACACACCGACTGGCCCAACAAACTCCCGGCAATAAGGTTTGCCATGAACACGGCAAAGTGCCAAACCACGGGATGCACAGCAGCCTACTTAACCTTCGGAAGAGAACTCCGAACCACGGACGACGTCACCCGGGACCAACGGGCGATCATCCAGTCCGACACGTTCATCCCAGAGGTAACACCCTACCTCCTCCGGCTTACGGACACGTTACGAGACGCCAAACTGCTGGAAGAACAACAGCAGGACGTCCGGAAGAAGTACGCAGACACCCATCGTCGAGAAGGGGAAACGTACAAACCTGGAGACCTAGTTTGGGTCACCTCACACACACTTAGCAACGCCAGCAAGGGTACCACGGCCAAATTCAGCCCCAGGAGGGACGGCCCATACCAAGTACTGCACGCCAAGTCACCTACGACGTACGAAGTCACCAGTCCTCAAAACCCAGGACCAGTAATGGGGACCTACCACACGTCTGCACTCAGCCCATATCACGGGACCACGGACACCATCCCGGTAGCTGTACAACCCATCCGAAGGAGAGGCAGACCAAGGAAAACCACGAATGCTGGATCCACGTCGGCACGCCAATAGGATCCAGAGGGGGAGCCTGTAACGCGTCACCTTAGCTACGCCCCACACCACTATAGTCCAGGCCCGCACCTGAACTCTCAACTACCCATCTACCGCACACCAACTAGAGAGCGCGCTGTCCGCAAATATCCCTACACAAGATAATGTCTTTCGCGCTTAAAAGCAGAAGCCGGCCCGCTCTGAAGGCAAGCAATCGCTCACTGTAGTTCGCTTCTCCTCGTTGAGAACTTACTCGAAACGCACCGCTTATTTTTTCCATCGTTCTTTCAACGTTATATTTGTGTTATTATTACTGTTCTATTTTGTTTGTGTTCTGTGAACCTATAGTTTGATTTTAATAAATCATCTATTACAATTTTTATCGAGTTCGATTTATTCAGCTTACGCTGGTTTATCATAGCTCACAATTTTCAAAGTGTTCTCAGCCTACTGCTTTCAATTAAATCACCCGTTTGAAAGCCTGGCTACCACAACTCTAGTTACTTGTAACCTAATTCAACGTAAAATAATTTCTAGTTTCTCTTTTTTTTTCTTGATTTTCATAATTTATAATTTTGCTGTGTCTATTTTTATGTGGCTTTTACAGCCAACAACCAACAGAAAATAGGGTGTTAACAGTATTTGTGAGCTAAGTTTAATACAGAACGTCGGTTTCATTTTAAACTATTTTGGACACTCTTAAAAATAGAAATGTGTTTTTCAAAAACTGTAATTTCCGCATTGAGTAAACATATAAAAGCAGGTTGAAAATGACTTTCAGATTAGAAATTTGCCATGTGAATATCTAACTGCAGTGTGTTTAAGATAAGTACGACATGAATGGGGATCTTACATGCGGAAACAAATTCGGTTAAATGAGAAGAATTGAACAGCATCTCAAAGACTATACGGTTTACATTCTGAATTTGAAATTTTTAGTTGTAAGTACAAGTTGTATAATTTTCAGTTGTAGATAATTCTCGTAGTATTAATGATACTGCAAAACCATATTCACACCATTGAGGCATATTTTTATGAAGATTTAGAATCTTGAATTAAATGTTTCAAGACTCGTTAGAAGATATTGACATCAAACAGCAATTAACTAAAAAAGATTATAAATTAGCAATGAAAAAAATGTACCCGAACGACAACTCAGACATTGTTTATTAATATTAGGCATAGCAGTAAAAATTGCTATCATTACCTGTAATTAAAACAAGTATAGTCAAAATAATTTGGAAAAGCAAACACCACTTTTGTTACCTTATTTAATGCAAAATATAGGTCTAACGATTTCTTCACATCCGGTATTTAGAAATTAAATTGCTTACAGTGTAATTTTGTATAAGTAAGCTAAACAATAAAACAATAAACAATAAAACAACAACAAACAAATAAAACAATAAAAATCTAATCATTACATAATATAATAATATTTTTAAACTTCTGGGATAAATGTAAATTAAATATATCTGAAAAGTTTCAAATTTACTAAAATACAGGGTGTCAATTTGAAAACGTACAGTGTGTTATATTTCTGGAATTAAATGAGGTTTTGAACTCTTCTAGAAAACGTTTCTACAACATGGAGGAGGAATCATCGTGACTAATAAGGCAATCTTTCCCATTCAATTCCTTAGGCTCTAGCTACCCCAACAAAAAAATTTTAGTGTAGTAGGTTGTATATTAGTATTAGTTATTAGTTATGTTATATTAGTTATGTTGCTAAGGGTGGGTAAGAGCACGTGAAAGTGTGCTCCAGCCACCATTATGTTGTTTATGTAATTATGCATGTGGTAATTAATAATAAAGAGTTATAACCACCACAGTTATCAGAAGCGGGATTCGAGTGCCATCGAGTTTAAGTGAAATCGCAGAAGTTAAGAGACTAAAATCGGGAAAATATTTTCAACCTGGCCCTGACGTTTTAAATAAATATTAAACACCAAGTGAATCAAACATACGTTTACTCACGAAAAGATGTTGAGATCATTTCTTAGAGTGAATAAATATGTTTGATTCACATGGTGTTTATATGTTTTTATTCCATTTTGACGGATTTTATGAATAAAATTCAAATTGGAATTAAAAAAAATTCAATCGAGCAATCGTGTAGACTGCGAAACTAATTTTCACACCTTAACAACCAGTTGTTTACATTGTTCTAAAGTTGTGACGCTTTCGGATTTTCTGTGTTTGCGAGACAAAAATGTCTGGAATTTTAGAAGTTCAAGACGAAAACGAAGTTATTGTACCCTCAGCAGTCTTGGACGAAGCTTTGGAAGCTATGAATAAAGTGGTGCCAGCAAAATCCAAGCATTCATATGAAAAAGAGTATACGAATTTCTGTGAGTGGAGGAAGAGAAAACATGCAAAAGGAGTAAACGAAAAAATTATTTTGGCTTATATTTCGGAACGGTCTAAAAATGCTAAATCTTCATCACTGTGGTCGTATTATTCCCAACTGAAGAAAATGTTATCTGTGAAGAAAAATATTGATATAAGCAGGTTTGTGATATCGCAATGATTATTATTTATGAAGTTTAAACTATTCATTGTTACAGATTTCATCAAGTGTCAGCTTTCCTAAAACAACAGTCTGTAGGGCACAGGCCAAAGAAATCCAAAGTGTTCACACTCGAAGAAATGGAGAGGTTCTCAGATAATGCTTCTGATGATGAATATTTATTGCAAAAAGAAATTTTTATCGTGGGAACTTTTGGAGGATGTAGAATTGGTGAACTGGTGGCCATGTCAGTCGATGATGTAGAAGACAGGGGGGTAGCGTACTTGTAGTTCAAATTCCGGACACGAAGACTCATAAACCCAGAAAATTTACCATCATCAATGGAAGTAACTCTGTTTCTGCTATTGACGTTTTTCGAAAGTACAGAAAATTACGGCCTTAGAAGATATCACATAAACGATTGTTCATCAATTACAAGAACAAAAAATGCACGGTACAACCCGTAGGAGTGAACACTTTTTCAACAATTCCTAGAAAAATTGCACAATTTCTAGGCCTTTCAAATCCACTAGAATACACGGGTCATAGTTTTAGGCGTTCAAGTGCAACTCTACTAGCAGACTCTGGGGCATATTTAGCAGTTGTAAAGAGACACGGCGGTTGGCGTTCGAATAGTGTCGTCGAAGGATACATAGAGGACTCTCTGAACAATAAAATCGAAATTTCGAGAAGAATCATTGAGCAATCATCAACAATCATTAATAATAGATCTGCCTTGAATTCCGCAGCAAGCTCCTCTGCATCAAATTCCGTGTCAAACCAAGAAACTAATCAAGACATTAATTTGCCTCCTCACCCACAATTTGATGTAAAATTTAGTAATTTGAATAATTGTAACTTTTATATTTCATCTTACAAAGGCGAAAACTAATATTCAATGTTAGTATTTTTGTAAAAATAAGTAATTAAATAGAAATAAACAAAAATCTGTTCGTTTTTGAAATTTTTAAAATGGTTTGATTTCACTAGTGAATTCAAACGCTTTGATTTCACTAGTGAATCATGAACTCTTTATGACGGTTACTATGGAGTTAATAAAGTCAATTTATTCAATTTTGCCATATAAATTGACGTTTATTGACGTCAAATCAAACTATTAAAGTCATTGTTTATTTCGGCCGCGCATTAAAATTTTAATAAGCAGTAGATTAAAAATTTTAATCCGCTGGTACACTTTCTTGTATAAATCCTTCGATTTCCGAGGAAGCAGTTTTTCCATTATAGCATCACCATCAACGAAACCGTGTTCTGGATCAGGAAAAACATCATGATCTAATTCGTTGCACAAATTATCCATTTTATTTTCGCGGAAAACTCCTCGACGCACGCATAATATTTTTTGAAATGTGTTTATAGAAATTTTCGTCGTTGTCAAGGTAACGGGGCACAGAAGTTGTGATCTTGTCGTGATAATCATAAAATTCGCCTATTTGATGACTTTCCTTAAAATTTTCTCTTCAGAATTGGACTTATTATATCAGCCAAAATTGAATAAAACGTTGTATTACACTCGCGGATTAAATGAATGTTTAACTTGCGATATTAACGCGCTCGCGGCTGCGCCGCTTGCGCGGTTAAACATATCGCTCATTAAACATTCATTTAATCCGCTCGTATAATAAATAACTATTAAATTGTCAAAATAGAATTAAAAAAAATGTTTTGCGAAGGTACCCTGAAAAGCAAAAAAAAATGGAAACATTATCTGCCGTGCCTGGGATATGTGACATAATAAAAAAAGCATCTGTGAAAGCTATTGCCGTATTTTATAGGTTTGTTTTTGCTGAAGAAGGAAACAGCAGATAAAGGCGGGCTCTGCTTCAGAATTTTGCTGGTTTTAATTTCGCACAAAACTCACACGAATTTGAACGAAAAGTGAATTGGGCTACGGAACAATTCAGTTCAAATGAAGTAACTGTAATTTGCAATATTTTGGGCATCGATTATGAAGGAGAGGAAGATGCAGTTATCAGAAGGATTTTGATGTATTTAACCGATTTAAATTACTTTACGCAACAGCAAGTTGATGATGATGAAAGTGATGTAGAAGTAGACGATACTCCAAGCGTACATTTACGGGGACAACAGCAGCAAGTATTGTATCAACCCAATTTACTATGTCTTTTAGAGATGTGGAAGATACCATCCGAACCTTTGATGGAAGTGACCAATATCCGGTGGAAACTTGGGTTTCAGATTTTGAGGAAAATGCTGTCATGATGGGATGGAATGATATACAAAAATTTGCAAAAAAATTACTTACGGGTCTGGCGAAACTTTTTATTCAAGGTGAACGTGATATAACCACCTTTCGGAATTTTGAAAACTCGCATTCTAGAAGAATTTTCAGTAAAAGTTACCAGTGCACAGCTCCATCAAATGCTATTACTGAGGAAGATGCGACGAGATGAAACGGTTCAGGAATATTTTCTAATAATGAAGGAATTGGCAGCAAGAGGTACAGTTTAACCCGAAACACTGATCAGTTATATCGTGGAAGGCATTACGGATGATATAAACCAAAAAATGCTTCTATATGAAGCTACAACGTTGCGGGAACTAAAAGTTAAGCTGGAAGTTTATGCAAAAGTGAAAAGTAAAGCAGCAACACTTAATTTTATGATTAAACCCGAACCAGAGAAGAGAGTGATGTCAGCAGTTTTCCCCAAACCTTCGTCAGGCAGTTCAAGGAGTTATAGTGGACCTGCTAAATGCTTCTAGTGTAATGGGACCAACCATTTTGCATCTTCGTGTATCAAACCGAAGAGAGAAAGGGGTTCCTGCTACACATGTGGGCAAATGGACCGTCTTAAGTATAACTGTCCAAGCCGAGATACCCAGCCAAGGGGGCAACCAAAAGCAACGTCGACATCAGCTACTCATCTGTTGCAAACCCTAATTCGAGCTTACAGTCCCGAAAAAGGTAATACTTGGTCGTGGCAACCACCTGGGGGACCTCCCGGAGGTCTGCCATCGTCGCTTGTGCCCGATCTACGAAAGAAAATCGAAATGTTAGAAAGCGAAAACAAAGAGCTGGTTCTTAGTCTGGAACAGCTAGATTTGGATTGCCAGCAAACCATGGACAAGCTGGTGACGTTAAAAGACAGCCTCCAAACTAGCTACAATGAACTCAAAGTAGACTTCGAGCAGCTTCAAAGGGAATATGGAGATATCTTAATCGAAAATATGAGCAAATCCAAAGAAATCCAAATTTTAAGGGCCGAAAATTCCAGGAAACCCCTAGAAGGGAGTGTTAAACGTTTACAAGAAGAAAACGACATACTACGGACAAAAACTGGTAATTTCCCAAAAAGAAATGGAAACTCACCACGAGTTCGTTCAAAAATATAAAGAACTCGGAAGCATTTGTAAAAATAATAATGTTTTTTTGGAATGAGAAAGTGATAAAGATAAAGAGCAGAATGAGTTGTGCACCAGATTAAAAAATGATAATAAACAATTGCGGATTAAACTTGAAGAATACGAAAAAAGGAACGACGGGAGCGTTGAACTAGAGGACAAAACTGCCAGGCTGCAGGAAGAAGACGATGAAGTATTGAGAGTGCCAGCGAGAAGAAGAAATTACAGGATGAAAATCAAAAATTGAAGATCGCCATTGAATATCTTCAAAGTAATGTTGAAGAGCTGAAAAACGATAAAGAAGTTTTCAGAATAGAGTGCGAAAAACTAAATACCGAGGACCTTCAAAGAGTTAAAACTTAATTAGACAAAGACAGGTATGTAATTAAGGACCCTGAGGGTCATCAGCTAACACAATTACCATTCGAAGGTGTTTGTGCACCTGAGAATATGAAAATGTGGATTAAGTTGTTTTGTTATTTTAGAATATTTTATTTATATTTTATGTTATTACGTTTACATTGTGATTATTTTAGTTGTTCCAAAATGTTATTATTATTATTATTATTATTAGAATTATGTATTTTGTTATGATTAAGGACAATCATGGTCAGGATGGCCGAACTGTAGTAGATTGTATATTAGTATTAGTTATCAGTTATGTTATATTAGTTATGTTGGTAAGGGTGGGTAATAGCACGTGAAAGTGTGCTGCAGCCATCATTATGTTGTTTATGTAATTATGTATGTGGTAATTAATAATAAAGAGTTATAACCACCACAAATGGTAACACTCACATTGTAATATGTCATTGAAAAGCCCTTATAAAATGCTATTCAATAGGAGCAAACATTTTTTCCCGACTCATTTCAGAAAATAGAATGGCCTCCAAGATCTCCAGATTATTACCCTATTAGAATTTTTTCTAAGGGGACACCTAAAATCTGTTGTCTACAGAACTCAGTTGCAGTCCATCGCACAACTACAACAAGGAATATTTCAGGAGTTTCGCGCTATTTCGCGACAAAGCTTCTAAAACGTTCGGTGAGAATTTGAAAGTAGAGATTTTACTATTGCCTAGAGAATAATGTAAATCATTTTCAACATTTAATGTAATATTTTATAATTACAAGGGTTGGTCAGAACCTTCTGAGTTTTATTTTTTAAATTTTCCCTAACGTAAAAAAAATGTTTGCTGTTTTGTATAGCATTTTGTAAGAGCTTTTTCAATGAACTAGCATAAAGTAGGTGTTACCACTTGAATTTTTTTTTTGTTGGGGTAGCTAGAGCCTAAGGAGTTGAATGTGGGAATGTTACCTCATGAGTCATGATAATTCCCTCTCCATGTTGTAGAAATGTTTTCTGGAGTCGTTCAGTACCTATTTTGCTTCCAGAGCTATAATACATTGAACACGTTCAAACTGACACCCTGTATATTAAAACCCTTTAATTAGTGAACAACTAGAGCTCAAAAATTATCCGCTATTGGAAGTTTTCGAATAGTAGACCAGAGTCAAATTCACAACCAATGACAAGTGTGTTGCTCCCTAACTACAAATGTTTATATTAATTTGAATATTTAAGATCCATATGACGACACTTTTCCACAATAGAACAGGAAGTGATAACATAAGGCAGACTTGCAATGTCAAAGACGTTGTGAGACGGATGAGATGCCGACACATAGTGGAATAAACAATAAACATACACCAAAAATTCCAAATATCAGACTGCCAAAACAAGGTAGAGAAAACAAAACAACACGATTACTTGGAGGACTACCAAAACGTTGCAGACTTCTGAGTCACAGGAGCAGTAATAATATTAAAATAAATAGGTTCCAAACTATTATAAGAAGAAGAAAAAGATAAAGCTCTTGAAAATGACAAGTATAATGTCAAAATACGTATAAAATACCCAAAAAAAAAACAGATTATTAATACTGTTTTGAATTAATAATTAGCAGCTGTAGTTTCTTTATTGCAGGTTGGAGGATCTATGAATTGGACAGCCAGATTTTTAGAGTTTGAGGTTTGTACTGATAATTAAGTAAATTTGATAGATTTGAATGTGAGGTTTATTAGTCCTAGAGATGTTGAATAATTCTTTCTTATCATTTAGGAGATCCTTTCCTATACCTTGTTTATCTTGGACACACCTTATTTAGGAATTCCTATTGCAAATTGCGAATCTGAAGTTCATTTCCAAACCTTTTTATGATGAAACTAGTTTTATATTTTTAACTTGGATAAGATTAAATGAATAAAGATTTCATAATATGAACACGACATAAGGTTACATATGCGTAGTTACAACTTGCATCATAACGCTGTCATAAACTAAGTATTTTATATCATAATCATTATGACAATAAATTGTGTTTATTTTTGTTAGGAAAACAGAATGAAAATTCTTCTACTAATACTGCTGACAGCTATGGAGTTTGGTGGAATATGGGCCCTTTGTAATGTTTATACAATCAGGAAAACAGGGTATTATGACAATCGCAGTTATTTACACAAGTATGCTGTGTGTTCAGACATCATCATGAAAAGTGGAAAACAACTTCCTTTTCCCAGTGGACACAACGATCTTAAATACATTACATTTGAAAACAGCAGTTTACCTGTAATCCCAATTGGAGTATTCACTTCGTTTAGTTTAGTGCTTCAACTTTATTTAAATTCGAGTCAAATATCCGCCTTAGAACCCGGAGCTTTTAATGGAATGACAAAATTGGAAAGCCTCTACCTGGATAATAATAATATTGGGGAAGTTTCAAGGGGAATATTCAACTCGTTAACAAACTTAAAGGTTTTGGATCTTTCAAAAAATCGATTGGTTACTATAGAAGATAACGCCCTGCATGGACTGTTGAAAATTGAAAGTCTTAACCTCGCCAACAATAACATACGGCATATGACCGCTCGTACATTTAGTTCTTTGGTCTCCCTGAAGTCGTTGGATTTATGTAATAACAGCTTAAGTGAAATTGATAACAATACATTTGCAAATACTACATCCCTTCTCGTTTTAAATGTTTCTTCCAACCACCTTGAACAGATTGATTTTAACGTTTTGCCTAATACTCTACAGAAGTTAAATCTTAGCAATAACAAACTGACCCATGTAGAAAGTTGGCCAAAATTACAAAATTTTCATACAATTGACTTGCGGAAAAATAAACTAACACAAATTGACAAAGTAGATCTAAACGTTGCCTACTTGTATCTAGGTGCAAACAATTTACAAAAATTGCCATTACTTCACCTTGAAACAGCGAAAAACTTAAAAGGATTGGACATGAGTGATAATTATATTGCCAAAATAGAACTCAATTCGTTTCAGAATGTATCTAATTTGGTGCAGTTATATTTAAATAATAATCGTTTGACGTACTTGCCTTTGGGGTTATTTAAAAATTTAACGTCTCTGAAAATTCTTAAATTATCGAACAATTTTTTAACAGATCTGACATTCGGAACTTTCACTGGATTAACGCAGTTAGAAGAACTTGAGTTGGATGGCAATAAGTTAAGTGGCATTCATGAAAATTATTTTCATGTTTTAAGTATGCTCAAGGTATTAACATTGCATAATAATTCAATACATTCAATGAATGCTGGTAATCTTCTGCTGCAACTTAAAAATTTAAAGAACATTTCTTTAAATTACAATGATTGGACGTGTAATTCTTTACTAACTATTTTAGATTATTTCCGCAGTAAAAAGATTATTTTTGATACAGGTAGTTGTTTTGATGTTCCAAACATCGATGGTATACCATGCACGAATGAAAATGCTCTTGAAAACGATAGAGTTTCAAAAAAAATCTCTACGACTGAAGTAACAACTACAAAATCTGTCCAGTCATCAAAAGATAATTTGTTCAATAATTTCGACAACACATCTTTTTACAAATATTTTAACAATGATTTCTTTAACTCAAGCTTTTTTAAATATTTCAATCAAGATTTCAAATTAAGCGAGTTCTTTAAATATCAGCAAACAAATTCGATTCCTTTGGTTGTTAATATTACTTGTGAACATTTAAAAAATTGTAACCCCATGCCGAAAGAATACACGACTACAAATGCAACACAAATTATCCAAATAATTTTTATGGTAATTAACACATTTTTATTCATAGTAGTTATAGTATTTTTATTCATCTTATGTCGGTTTCTTGATAAAAGAAAATATCTGAGAATGGAAGAAAATAAATTCATGGTTGGAGCAGAACTTGAACTCATGTAATAACGAATAAGTTTGGTTTTTAAATATTTTATGTTGTTTTGCGATGTTTTACTTCGTATTATATACACTTATTTTGTAACTGTTACTGTTATTAATTACAGCTAAAGAATGATCATAAAGAAAATGATGTTGTAAAATATCAGAAAAGTAATTTCCTTAGATGTGCTTAACATATTTAGTCTTTGTGTTAATGACAGAATTAAAAATGTAATTTAGTTTGTAGCAATTAAATTATTACATATAGATCTTGCCTTTAAACTTCGTTTATATACATTATTCAAACTTTGTAGGAATTGTGATGCTGTCGTATGGATTTTTATTAAATTGTATAAAACAGGTTGTGATTTTATTGGAATTATTTAATTAGCTGGATTTGGGAAATTTTCTGTTATACATTTTAGATTAATTTCAATTGATATGTATCTGGATTGTAGACGCTTTTATTCAGTTTTGGTACAATTTGTCTGTTTATGATACAAACAAACTACACTGCTTAAAATAAAATAGGGATCATTTCTTACAATTGCCGCAGTTTTGTTTTCGATCGGTAATTAGATTTGAAAATCTGAATAAATATAGCCTACACGTGCTTTTACATGATGACATGTACCATTTTATAAAGAATTAAACACCTGGTGCATGACATCCCAACAATTGAACAATGTCAAAAACAAAAGTAGGTATTGTGTTTTTGAAAATTTTATTTTGTTCACAGCTTTAAGTATTCTCGGGTTCTTATAACACTGCAACATTGCGGCATGCTACGAATAAGTCTTAGTACAGCTTCTTGAGGAATACGATTCCATTCTTCTAGATGGGTAATTTCCACTCCTTGGATTGATTAATGAATTTGGATGGGTTATGAGAGCTTTAACTAACCAATCCCATAGATGCGCCATGGGATTTACATCCAGGCTTCATCCCAGCTAGTCTATGGTTTCAATTTCTTGATCACGAACATAATCGTTTTACCCATATTTACTGTAGTGATGTTCAAATTCCTACTTTCTGTATGGATTTCTGACCTCAAATCTTCAGAACTAGCTACAGGTTCATTTGTCTCTTTTAACCTAACTTGATTTTCAGATTCTTCTCTAACACGTTCATTTATTTCATTTAACCTTTGCAAAAGACTTTTTCTACAAGATTTTAATACTTGTACTGTTTTTAAACTGTATTCTTTAATTGTATCAATATCTTCTGTTTCTACAACACTACTCTTAAATTTTATCTTAAGTTGCTTATGTCTATGTTCAGATGCATCTAACTCACCTAATAACTTATTTACCCTTTCAAAAGATTCTCGGCCTTCTTTACTTTCTTTCTATAATATTAGTTTGAAATAACTTAGGTAGCCCTAATAATTCCGCAAAATCAGCCTTCATTAGACATACGGAAATATAATTAAAATTTAAATGTACTTATGTAATTATGGTAAAATATGCCGCCATTGACGCTGGACTGACAACGGGACGACTCCAGTTCTGGGGATGGCTTCTACGCTACGCTACGCTTTTTGTCCACCGGTGCGCTCTAGCCGATTTACGACAGTAGAGCGTTCTCTCGTTGCTGGTTCCGGTGTGGTACAACCAGCCTCCGATTTCCGTTCCAAACTACATAAAAAATCAAATATACTATTCTTAAGATAGAAGTTCTTTTGCCATATGTAAATTTTGCGTTCACTTAATCTACATTACGATTTCCCGAAACATTGTTCTTTCGTTTTCTGGGTTAAGTAAAACTTTATTACCGTTGTCTTCATTACCAACTTCTGGCGTATTAAACAATTTAAAAGTTACTTTAATTATGTATAAGTTTATTATTTTCAGTTCCCAAATTGTCATTAATTAAAAGACATGCTTGGATGTCTTGCCCGACTATAATTTTTATTTTTTTTTAATTCTTTTTGTAGGAAAATAGTAAAATATTCTAAATGTCGAAACACTAACAAACATTCATTCAGTGATTATTTATTATTTATTCACAGTATTAAAAATAGCTTCGTAGATTAAATAAAAATACATAATATTTATTAACTATTCTTTACGATCTGCATTTAAAATTCTTTCATGCGTATGGAAAAACTACAGCATAACATACAGGGTGTCCTATAAGTTGAGGCGCTTCGTAGCATTGTTCAGCAGTGCATACTGAACTCAAAGCAGCTAAAAAATTGTAGTGCAGCGGCAAGGCTATTTGCTGAACGTTATCCAAATAAAAGACATCCGAAAGGAGAAGTGTTGGTCTAAAAAGAGGTGGTAGTGGTTGTCTATTATGGCCCAATTCGGCCCTTTTTCCAAGTAGTCGTTCGGCCCAAAAGGCTTAACCCGGTAGAGTATAGGGAATATTACACGACAACCGCCTACACCCTTTTCGAAAAACGAAAGTGCAACACTTATTACCACAGGATTATAATGCACGGGTTAGGTACTTTGAATGGCTACTAAATCAACATCAGAAAATTTTTATAGGCCATATTTTGTGGACAGATGATGCAAAATTTCCGCACAATACGTATAATAATCATGTGTGGGCAGATGATAAGAACCCTCATGAAATTTACATACAGGGTGTTCCAAAAATGACGCACCATATACCCAAGACGCGACAAACCATGTCAAAATAAGCAACTTTGTTAAATGCAAAAAATGTCTCAGGGGTTGTTGAGATATGGGGATCCAAAGTGGGCACGTTGAAAATGAAAAGCAGAAGTATATTTTATAAATTTTTATATTCAAAATATTGCAAACCCAGTGTAATCTTGTAAAAATAAATTTATTTTTCCAAAAGTTGTAAGAGTTTTTAGATACAATTTTTTGAATGTTACAAAAATAATAAATTATGAAAAAAAATGAACTGGCAACATACCAGATTGATAATTTGCAAAAATTATTAATCAAATGTGTTTTGTGCCAAATGATTTAATGTCACTTTAACGTCAAAATTTAATGATCATTTGTAATGTTTACTAATAACGAATATTGTGACATGTACCTCATTCTTGGTGAATGCAATGGAAACTTAAGAAATGCTGCTCTAGAATATTCGTTGCGTTATCCCAATCGTCGTCATCCCGATAAAAACGTTTTTCAGCGGCTTGACCAACGTATGCGGGAAACTGGTCGTGTTGAATTAAATTACAACCACGGTGGGCGACCACGCACAACCAGGACTGCTCAATTAGAAGATGATGTTCTTGCAGCCGTGGAAAATCAACCAGGTATGAGCACACGTGGAATCGCCCAAGAGCTTGGGATAAATTGCAGTTTAGTGCATAGAATTTTAAAAGGGGAGAATTATCACCCTTTTCATTATTCAAAAGTTCATGCTCTACAAGAAAACGACTTTCTGCAAAGAACGAATTTTAGCCAGTGGCTGCTACAGCAAATTGAAGCAGATGAAGACTTTACAAAAAAAGTATTATGGACGGACGAAGCAACTTTTACTCGAGAAGGGATATTTAACCAGCACAACAATCATTACTGGGCAGTTGAAAACCCCAATGTATTTCACATAAGACGTTTCCAGCAACGGTTTGCGCTAAATGTTTGGGCAGGCATATTAGGTACCCACATCATTCTTTTTACCCCATCGAATAGACGGCAACAATTTTCTCCACTTTTTAAACAACGGTCTACAAGAAATGTTAGAAAATATACCTTTGGCGGCAATACAAAATTTAATGTGGTTTCAAATGGATGGTGCGCCGCCACATTATACTGGTTTAGTCAGAGAATGGATGGATGAAAATTACCCTGATCACTGGATTGGACGCGGAGGTCCTGTCCCATGGCCTCCGCGCAGTCCAGATGTACCACCTTTAGATTTTTTTGTATGGGGTCACATGAAAAACATTGTCTACAGCACAGCACCAGCAAATGAACAAGAGCTACGCAATAGAATAACTGCCGCTGCTGCTACGGTAACACCAGAGATGTTGAACCGGGTACATAGCAATATTAGAAGAAGAGCAAATGCTTGCTTAGCTGCAAATGGGCAAAATTTTGAACATTTGCTATAATAATAATTTTTATGCTTTTAGCTGTAATTGTTGCTTTCTTGAATTTTGTATTGTTTCCATAGTTTCAAAAAATGATTAAAATTCTTTAATTCCTTTCGTTTTAGTTTTACATTTAACAGTGTTGCCAATTTTTTTAAATTTTAACTGCTTATAACTTTTAAACGGACCATTATATTACATTTGCAGTCAAACATATTAACTTATTTAGACACGTTCTGGCTCCTCTTGGATATATGGTGCGTCATTTTTGGAACACCCTGTATGTTCGAAGTCATCAGTATCGATACGGTGTTAATGTTTAGGCAGGTATTGTAAATAATTACTTAATTGGTCGTTTTATTTCGCCAAATCGACTTAATGCTGAAAATGATGAATCACCTACTATTGGCAAATGTACCACTGATAATTAGACAAAATGTGTGATACCAACAAGATGGTGCTCTAGCCCATTATGGAATCATTTTCCAGATCGTGGAGGTGCTATAGTTTGGCCGCCAAGGTCGCCTGATCTAATGCCCTTAGATTTGTATATATGGGGTTATCTAAAGGCTTTGGTATATCTCACACCAGTGAACAATGTGGACGAACTCTGGTAATAAATGAATTTAAGGAATTAGAATGCGAAATAGAGAAATCATCAGAATCAAGGAAATCAGTAATTTTAACTACATAATCCATTTTGTTCAAAATAATGAGACAATTACCTTTATCAGGTTTGGAAAAATTAAGTTATGGTTTTTCAGTTTGTTTTTAATAGATTTAATGGAATTACTAAATTGACTTTCAAGAGAATATTTGAAGTGGGAGTTAATAATTTTGTTACATTCCAATCTAACATAATTATTTAAGTTATTATTCTGAATAATGAACTCAGTTTCTACAGCTAGTTTCTCCATATCAGACTTATTAGGGCAACAAAACGGATTAAATTTAAGGCCTTGGTTTAAAAGTGCCATTTCACCTTCATTGAATTGTATATATTAAGTTTTGCCCTCAACTGCCTTTACTACGTGTTTTTTCTTTATTTAGATTGAAATTTTGTGTTTGGGTCTGAGGATGCAGTGAGATTTCCTGCGAAAGCGCTTACCATTTTCTTTAATTTGAAATATATATTTCGTGGGGCAGACAAGGTTGTTTCATTTATTTTATAACCTAATCAACCAACCGCTAAACGTAATTTTCGCCAAATCTAATTACACTCTAGTTACTTGTAACCTAATTCAACGTAAAATAATTTCTAGTTTCTCTTCTTTTTCATAGCCCGTATCCTGATTTTCATAACCGTTTTTCTGTGTCTATTTTTATGTGGCTTTTACAGCCAACGACGAACAGAAAATAGGGTGTTAGCAGTGTTTGTGAACTAAGTTTAATACAACGTGGGTTTTATCTTAAACTATTCTGGACACTTTTAAAAATAGAAATGTGTTTTTCAAAAATATGTAATTTCCGCATTGTGCAGACCAAACATATAAAAGCAGGTTGAAAATGACTCTAAGATTAGAAATTTGCCATATGAATATCTAACTGCAGTGTGTGTAAGATAAGTACGACATGAATGGGGATCTTGTATGCGGAAAGAAATTCGGTTAAATGAGAAGAACTGAACAGCATCTCAAAGACTATATGGTTTACGTTCTGAATTTGAAATTTTTAGTTGTAAGTATACAAATTGTAGAATTTTCAGTTGTAGATGATTCTAGTAGTATTAGTGATACTGCAAAACCATATTGACACCATTGAGGCATATATTTATGAAGATTTAGAATCTTGAATTAAATTTTTCAAGACTCAGAAGATATTGACATCAAACAACAATTAATTAAAAAAGATTATAAATTAGCAATGAAAAAAATCTACCCGAACGACAACTCGACATTGTTTATTAATATTTATTAATATTCTAATTCTATATTTCGGTGGTATAGCAGTAAAAATTGCTAAAATTACCTGTAATTAAAACAAGTATATTCCAAGTAATTTTGAAAAAGCAAGAACCACTTTTGCTACTTTTTTTTTCTTTTGTTAGCCCGCAAGATCCCATTGTTGGGCAAGGGCCTCCCCCATAAAGGGGGTTGTTGATCTACTCTCCCATAGTGATCAATCCTCGTGGGAGAGAGGCGCCGCGTTAACGCAACCTTCGGGTCACCCATTCAAGTACTGACCGGAGACCGCGCTGCCTTAACTCTCCTGATCGTACGTGAACGGGCGACGAATGTGCGCAACCCGGGACCCTTTGCTACCTTATTTAATGCAAAATATAGGTCTAACGATTTCTTCACATCCAGTATTTAGAAATTAAATTGCTCACAGTGTAATTTTGTATATATAAGCTAAACAATAAAACATTTTGATACCAGATATAGACAGCATACAGGGGTTTTCAACGAAAAGTAGCCACCCTCAGTATCTTTCAAAACAATTATTTGGTTGAAAATCGCCAAGACATGTCAACAAAGACAGCAAAGGGGGCATCTTTTTACCTAAAATCCGGACGTCTGTGATCAACCCTTTAGTCGTCACAGCGGCAAATGGCACCATATGATCTAGCCGGCTATTCGATGGGACCACGTTTTCCAATCTATCGTCCAGGAAACCGATTGTTCAAAAATTCTTGAACGGGAACCATGTAGTGAGAAGGTGCATCGTAATTTTCTTATGTCTCAATTTCAGGCAAATAAAAAAATAAATAGTAGAACCAATTTCTTATGAAATAGCCTTTCCAACGATGTGCCACACATGGTACGGTGCCATTTGAAATTTTAGAGGGGGTGGCTGTGGCGGCTAAGGGGTTGATGACAGACGTCCGGATTTTAGGTAAAAAGATGTCCCCTTTGCTGTCTTTGTTGACGTGTCTTGGCGATTTTCAACCAAAAAATTTTTTTGAAAGATACTGAGCCTGGCTGCTTTTCGTTGAAAACCCCTGTATAAGCTTATATAAGTACAAACACCCAGAAAAATCTAATCATCAAATAATATAATAACATTTGTAAACAGTGATAAATGTAAATTAAATATACCTGAAACGTTTCAAATTTAGTAACATACAGGGTGTCAATTTGAAAACGTACAGTGTGTTATATTTCTGGAATTAAATGAGGTATTGAACTCTTCTAGAAAACGTTTCTACAACATGGAGGAGGAATCGTCGTGACTAATAAGGTAATCTTTCCCATTCAACTCCTTAGGCTCTAGCTACCCCAACGAAAATATTTAAAATGGTAACACTCGCTTTGTAATATGTCATTGTAAAGCCCTTATAAAATGCTAATCAATAGGAGCAAACAGTTTCTTCCCGACACATTTCAGAAAATAGAATGGCCTCCAAGATCTCCAGGATTATTACCCTATTAGAATTTTTTCTAAGGGGACACCTAAAATCTATTGTCTACAGAAATCAGTTGCAGTCCATCGCACAACTACAACAAGGAATATTTCAGGAGTTTCGCGCTATTTCACGACAAAGTTTCTGAAATGTTCGGTGAGAATTTGAAAGTAGAGATTTTACTATTGCCTAGAGAATAATGTAAATCATTTTGAACATTTAATATAATATTTTTGAATTACAGTGATTGGTCAGAATCTTCTAAGTTTTATTTTTTAAATTTTCCCTAACGTAGTGAGAAAAAAATGTTTGCTGTAGGTATCGTTCAGCATTTTGCAAGAGCTTTTTCAACAAGCTATCATAAAGTGGGTGTTACCACTTGAAAATTTTTTTATTGGGGTAGCTAGAGCCTAAGGATTTGAATGTGGGAATGTTACCTCATGAGTCATGATAATTCCCTCTCCATGTTGTAGAAATGTTTTCTGGAAACGTTCAGTACCTATTTTGCTTCCAGAGATATAACACATTGAACGCGTTTAAACTGACACCCTGTATATTAAATAATACACCTTTAATTAATGAACAAATAGAGCACATAAATTCTCCGCTATTGGAAGTTTTCGAATAGGAGACCAGAGTCAAATTCACAACCAATGACCAGTGTGTTGCTCCCTAACTACAAATGTTTATATTAATTTGAATATTTAAGATCCATATGACGACACTTTTCCACAATAGAACAGGAAGTGATAACATAAGGCAGACTTGCAATGTGAAAGATGTTGTGAGACGGATGAGATGCCGACACATATAGTGGAATAAACATACAACAAAAATACCAAATATAAGACTGCCAAAACAAGGGAGAGAAAGCGAACCAACAACAACACGATTACTTGGAGGACTACCAGAATGTTGCAGACTTCTGAGTCACAGGATCAGTAATAATATTAAAATAAATAGGTTCTAAACTACTATAAGAAGAAGAGAAAGATGAAGCTCCTGAAAATGACAAGTATAGTGTCAAAATACGTATAAAATACGCAAAAAGAAAACAGATTATTAATACTTTTTTGAATTAATAATTAGCAGTTGTTTCTTTATTGCAGATTGGAGGAGCTATGAATTGGACAGCCAGATTTTAAAGTTTGGGGTCTGTACTGATAATTAAGTAAATTTGATAGATTTGAATGTGAGGTTTACTAGTCCTAGAGATGTTGAATAATTCTTTCTTATCATTTAGGAGATCCTTATCTATGCCGTGTTTATCTTGGACACACTTTATTTAGGTATTCCTATTGAAAATTACGAATCTGAAGTTAATTTCCAAACCGTTTTATGATGAAATTAATTTCATATTTATAATCTAGAGTTTTTAACTTGAATAAGACTGAATGAATAAAGATTTCATAATATGAATAAGACATAAGGTTACATATGCGTAGTTGCAACTTGCATCATAACGCTGTAATAAACTAAGTATTTTATATCAAAATCATTATGACAATAAATTGTGTTTATTTTTGTTAGGAAAACAGAATGAAAATTCTTCTACTAATACTGCTGACAGCTATGGAGTTTGGTGGAATATGGGTCCTTTGTAATGTTTATACAGTTAAGAAAACAGGGTTTTATAAGGTTCGCTATAATTATGACCACAAGTATGGTGTGTGTTCAGACATCATCTTGAAAAGTGGGAAACACCTTACTTTTCCCTACGGTGGAAGCACCGTCGGTCTTAGTTATATTAGATTTGACAACAGCAGTTTACCTGTAATCCCAATTGGAGTATTCACTTCGTTTAGTTCAGTGCTTCAACTTTATTTAAATTCGAGTCAAATATCCACCATAGAACCCGGAGCTTATAATGGAATGACAAGATTGGAAAGCCTCTACCTTGATAATAATAATATTGAAGAAGTTTCAAGAGGAATATTCAACTCGTTAACAAACTCAAAAGTTTTGGATCTGTCGAAAAATCGATTGGTTACTATAGAAGATAACGCCCTGCATGGACTGTTGAAAATTGAAAGTCTTAACCTCGCCAACAATAACATACGGCATATGACCGCTCGTACATTTAGTTCTTTGATCTCCCTGAAGTCGTTGGATTTATGTAATAACAGCTTAAGTGAAATTGATAACAATACATTTGCAAATACTACATCCCTTCTCGTTTTAAATGTTTCTTCCAATCACCTTGAACAGATTGATTTTAACGTTTTGCCTAATACTCTACAGATGTTAAACCTTAGCAATAACAAACTAACACAAATTGACAACGTAGATCTAAACGTTGCCTACTTGTATCTAGGTGCAAACAATTTACAAAAATTGCCATTATTTCACCTCGAAACAGCGAAAAACTTAAAGGGATTGGACGTAAGTGATAATTATATTGCCAAAATAGAATTCAATTCGTTTCAGAACGTGTCCAATTTGGTGCAGTTATATTTAAATAATAATCGTTTGACGTATTTGCCTTTGGGGTTATTTAAAAATTTAACGTCTCTGAAAATTCTTAAATTATCGAACAATTTTTTAACAGATGTGGCATTCGGAACTTTCACTGGATTAACGCAGTTAGAAGAACTTGAGTTGGATGGCAATAAGTTAAGTGGCATTCATGAAAATTATTTTCATGTTTTAAGTAAGATCAAGGTATTAACATTTCATAATAATTCAATACATTCAATGAATGCTAGTAATCTTCTGCTGCAACTTAAAAATTTAAAGAACATTTCTTTAAATTACAATGATTGGACGTGTAATTCTTTACTAACTATTTTAAATTATTTCCGCAGTAAAAAGATTATTTTTGATACAGGTAGTTGTTTTGATGTTCCAAACATCGATGGTATACCATGCGCTAATGAAAATGCTCTTGAAAACGAAAGAATTTCAAAAAAAGTCTCAACGACTGAAATAACAACTACAAAATCTGTCCAGTCATCAAAAGATAATTTGTTCAATAATTTCGACAACACATCGTTTTATAATTATTTTAACAATGATTTCTTTAACTCAAGCTTTTTTAAATATTTCAATCAAGATTTCAAATTAAGCGAGTTCTTTAAATATCAGCAAACAAATTCGATTCCTTTGGTTGTTAATATTACTTGTGAACATTTAAAAAATTGTAACCCCATGCCGAAAGAATACACGACTACAAATGCAACGCAAATTATCCAAATAATTTTTATGCTAATTAACACATTTTTATTCATAGTAGTTATAGTATTTTTATTCATCTTATGTCGGTTTCTTAATAAAAGAAAATATCTGAGAAGGGAAGAAAATAATTCATGGTTGGAGCAGAACTTGAACTCATGTAATAACGAATAAGTTTGGTTTTTAAATATTTTATGTTGTTTTGCGATGTTTTACTTCGTATTGTATACACTTATTTTGTAACTGTTACTGTTATTAATTACAGCTAAAGAATGATCATAAAGAAAATGATGTGGTAAAATATCAGAAAAGTATTTTTCTTAGATGTGCTTAGCGTATTTAGTCTTAGTGTTAATAACAGAATTAAAAATGTAATCTAGTTTGTAGCAATTAAATTATTACTTATAGAACTTGCCTTTAAATTTCGTTTATATACATTATTCATTTTTGTATGTACTGTGATGCTGTCGTATGGATTTTTATTAAATTGTATATAAAACAGGTTGTGATTTTATTGGAAATATTTAATCAGCTGGGTTTGGGAAATTTTCTGTTATACATTTTAGATTAATTTCAATTGATATGTATCTGTATTTTACAGGATTTTATTCAGATTTGGTACAATTTGTCTGTTTATGATACAAACAAACTACACTGCTTAAAATAAAATAGGGATCATTTCTTACAATTGCCGCAGTTTTCTTTTCGATCAGTATTTAAATTTGAAAATCTGAATAAATATAGCCTACACGTGGTTTTACATGATAACATGTACCATTTTATAAAGAATTGAAGACGTTGAAGACGTTTGAGGCGGCCGTAGGCTAGAGGTTAGCGCGTTAGACTTCTACGCTGATGGTCCTGGGTTCAATTCCCAGTACCGGAACATCGGATTTTTAACGGCCGTTCTCCCTCGCAAGGCAATGGCAAACCAGCGAGGTATTCTGCCTAGTAAATCTTCTCTGGAGTAGAAGTGTTTACACTTCCCGTGGTTCGGAGCCCACGTTAAGCTGTAGGTCCTCTATGTCTGTGGCTCTCTAAACGCGCAACACAGGCATAGGAGAGAGGATCGCTACGTGTCGTAAGAGACAAAGCACCATAAGAAGAAGATAAAATTTAGATTATGATTTTCATGATCTTATGCCTTAATTGTTAGAT
>JABXWE010004843.1:0-43311 GCA_014611495.1 Limonius californicus
AGACTTTAATAGTTATGCAAATATTTTAAGCAGTGATTGTTCACATCAAAAGAATACAATATACGCAAAATTGCCTTATACAAATGTGTACGGTTACGGTTACGGTTACAGCCTCCTAAAGTGAGTGTTGTCCAATCACTTTTCTGCATATAATTATGGTAATAGTTACACGAATGTTTTGAAATTCTATGTGAGTACGTTACTCATCAAGGTTTCAGATTAGAACCTAGTGTTTTGTTGTAATAAGTGAACCAGAGGAGTCTCAAGTGGGACGATCAGGTACTCTTTTCTAGAATACCTTCTAAAGTATACTGTTTATTTTATTTTTGACAACACTTTTATTTTCAATACAAATATTTCCAAAAAAAATACTCCTGTTAAAAGTAGACGAACTCATCGGTTTTCCAGTTAATTCAATTTTTATGAACAATCGAGTTGCCGCGAAAATTTGGAAACTTAGTACTATGGGGATTAAATTAGCAGCATAGATTCAGGATAACAAAACTATAAAAAAAGCTCATATGGACATTTGTCTCATTTAGCGTTAATAAATAAGATTATGATTAGATGAAACATCTATTGGGTTGCACCTTGTAAACTAAATGTTCGCGGGTAAATATTTATTTGTTAAAATCAGACATTTACAAATTAAACTGTTCACATTGTAGTTATGTGAACATAGGTCAAACAATTAGAAATTTGGATACCCGATACAAAGAATACATACGCTCATACAAATACAACACCTAGAAAAATCTAACTACGCTAGACACTTACTAGAACATAATCATACATTGACATCAAATAATATAATAACATTTTTATATTTCTGTGATGATAAACGTAAATTGGATATACTCGAGGCCTTTCAAATTCACAAACACGCTTTAACAAATACACCTTTAATGAATGAGCAAATTAAGCTCCAGAATTTCTCGCTATTGAAAATTTTGGAACAGAAACCCAGACTGTCAACACTATGATTAATTTTCGGCTTGGACCGCGTCGTCGATTGGAGATCACACTCAGCACAGGCAGGATTACTGGTTACTATTTGTGAACCTAAACAAACTAACGTTTCGCAAGACATTGCAGCTTGCATCTTCAGAGTCCTCGTAGTACAGGACATGACCGTGGGATTAACCTTGTTTCCGAATCTTTAGAGGATGAACTAGCGGTGTCTAAGCTTTGCTGAGTCTGAACCCATCTTCTCTGTTAATGTTATTGGGTTGTTTTTCAATCTCAATTGCTTCTTGTATAATTTTTGGAAAGTAATGCGGAATTTTAGCAAGCACTCGAGTATTTTCAAAATCCATTTTGTGGCCAGTTATGCAGGTGTGTTCCGCTACCGCCGATTTTGCGCTGATGTTTGCAATCACCCATCTCGGAGTCTTAACTGGATGGAACGCCCAGTTTGTCCAATATAGTTTGTGCCGCAAGAGCTGCGGATGTTGTAGATACCGGCTGATTTTAAGCTAGAAGTATGATCTTTAGCTGATCGGAAACCCTTGCTTAGGGTTTCTTTGGTCGTGAAGATTGTTTTTATATTATATCTACTCAGAACATGTCCTATCTTATCCGTAGTACCTTTACTGTATGGTAAAAAGGCTAACCTTTCCGGAGCTGTGGATTCCTCTTCAGCCCAGGGATTTTCAGCTTTGTAGATAGCTTTCCGAATTTCTGCGGTTGTGTAACCGCTGCATAGCAATGATGTCAGCAGGTGTGTCTTCTATTCTTGTATATGTTCATTGTCTGATATACGGATAGCTCTGGTAGTCAGAGTTTTGAGCATGGTGTTGTTCTGCATAGAGTGGTGATGTGAGTTTGCATTCTGTTATAACTGATAATCTAAAAGAATTACGAGGGTGTATAGATAAGTACTTAGCCTACCATATAAAACGCCATAAGATTTCAAAACAAAATTTTTCTATTCAACATAATTTCCTTTAAGATTTATACATTTAACAGAACGTTCATAAAGTAATTATAAGTCATTTAAAAAAAAATCTTTGTCTTGGTCTGCAAACTACTCCTCAATATTGCTTCGTCATTTGTCGAAAATCTTTTACCTTTCAAATGTTTTTGGGTTTTGGGAACAAGTAGTAGTCTGACCGTACTAAATCCGGAGAATAGGGCGGGTGGTCAACCAATTCAAAACCAATTTCATCAATTTTTTGCAGTGCAATTAATGACTTGCGAATGCTTTCTCATACCCAAGTCGTGATGCATGATGTGGCACACACGTTCACAGGAAATGTGCAATGCTTCTGCAATATTCTTAATCCCAATACGTCGATTTTCTAAAATCATATCATGGACAGAATCAATGTTTTCCGGAGTGGTCGCAAAAATTTGTCATCCAGGGCGGTGTTCATCTTTCACATCTGATCTTCCCCTTTTGTATTCCGCAACCCAGTGTTTAATAGTGGCGTATGAAGAACACTGATCACCTAAGGTTTGTATGATATCAGCAAAAATTTCTTTGCCTGATAGCCCTTTCAAAAATAAATACTTAATAACTGACCGAAACTCGACTTTTTCTAATTCTATCTTTTTCTCCGACATGTTGTTTTCAAAAATTCACAGTTTGATCACCGCTCAACTTATGGATGTCAAACTTTTACAACTTATTTATAAAACATCATAGTTGTAAGCATAGCAACCATATTCACTTTTCTTTACGAGAAACTTTCTAGGTTAACTAGATATCAATACCCCCTCGTACTATCTTGCCTTTTAGTTTTGTACATCCTTGGTATACCCAGTAAATTTGTTTAAATGTACAGATAATTTACTATTAACTATTTTTAGAATCAAAGTAATTGTTAGTTAAACTAATTTCGCTGCCAACATTTTGGAATTGAAATATTGATAGAAACAATATGCTACTATAATATTCCAAATGTGTGTTTTGTACACTAATATTCTAGACCATATGTTTAATTTAGTATTGATTCGTCAATAGATACATATTTTTAGCAGCTTTGTTTACTATCTACTTAAAATGTACTTTAAAAGTCAACCTGTTATTTACTACAATGCGCAGGTAATTATGTTTAGGCACACACGCTATATCTCCACCTCCTACCAAAACAAGAAATATCAATTAATTACCATTTCATTCGTTGCAGATATGTTTAACTTATGCTCACATCTTGTCTCTAATTAGCTAGGATTAAATTTAATGATGTTTCACATGAATGATTGTTAGGGATATCAGAAAGTACATTAATTAGTCTTTTAGTTTCTTATAGATAAGTTTCTAGCTGCGCCTTCGTCACACATGCCAAGATTTTCTAAAGGCAGCATATTAATTAATTAGAAATCTAAACTTAACTTTGTTCTATTTGAGTTTTGTAGGTATCAGACTTACGGTTGTTGTTTGACAAACCTTAGGATAATAGTCACATTCAAACTATTCATTTATAATTTATACAAACGCTTCTCCAATCGCTGGCAAATCAGAAATTTGGAATTGATACCATTAGTACAGCATTTGTTATTCGCTCATAAAACAACTTCATGTAATTTTTCTAACGTAGTATGTTTAGTTTTCTAGATATAATATAATATACAGTGTGTCGCATTTAAGATGAAGACACCCCCATATTTTCGCTATTTGAAGGAATACAGATTTGAATTTTTGCACAGTCGTACAGGTTGATGCCTCACATTTTTTAAGATACTCAACTAAAATCTGAACTTTAAACTCAGCCTACTACGAATTCACAAACAGGGTCAATTCTCGATATTTTGCTTCGCGTTAGAGATATCGAAAAAAATTATTAGAAAAAGTTGTTCAGAATATTAGTTTAACCCCATATACCGAGTTTCACAAAATAATTACAAGTTTATTTTTTAATTTGATATTTAGTGTGCCATGGAAAGTAAAAACTTGACACATTGTCAATTTAATAGTGTCATGTATTCAAATATTTCAGTAAAATAAATAAATAGCGTATAAACTTGTAATTATTTTGTGTTTAGACCAAAATAATGAGAAAATTAAAAATGTGAATTTTGTCATGAAACTCGGTATATGGGGTTATAATAATATTCTGAACAACTTTTTCTAATAATTTTTTTCGATATCTCTAACGCGAAGCAAAATATCGAGAATTGACCCTATTTGTGAATTCGTAGTAGGCTGAGTTTAAAGTTCAGATTTCATTTGAGTATCTTAAAAAGTGTGACCCATCAACCTGTACGACTGTGCAAAAATTCAAATCTGTATTCCTTCAAATAGCGAAAATATGGGGGTGTCTTCATCTTAAATGCGACACACTGTATATATAATAGATTGCATCAAAAACTTTTAAGTGCTAAGGGGGGACAACTTACCTGGCCCATGTACATTCTTCGTGCATAATTTTTTCAATATTATGACTGTATTATTATGGCAAATAGACGAAAAGGTATCAAGAACTTTACTAATAAAAGTACCTACTCAACTAATACTAAGTTAGTAACAGCACAGGTATTTTTTAAACCAGGCAAAGGCAATGCGGATGATACAAACGTTCCATAAATGAATGTTGAATTAATATAAACTGACTTAAAATCAAATTCGTGATAGACAGAATACAGTATGAACACAACTAGCAAAATTTCGAGAGCTTAGACTAGTTCTGCCATCTATATACTAAATAGAATAAACAGTTAGCTAATAACAAAACCAGAGATGATTGACTGTTTATGGTGTGCTAATAATTTAACATTATAATTTTTATTAATTAAGCAACCTCTTATACATCTGGTCTGCTTAAATTTGGATGAACGCATAAGAAATATTTCTATTAATAAGTTAATACAATATTATTAATATGTAGTTTCAATAGCTATTGAAAGGAATTGAAACGACGGACGACAGATGCAGTTAAACACTATGTTATGTATCCTGAAATATATTAGCACTTCTAGCTACAATTTAAGTACAAAGTACATCTATGTATATTGTAAACATTTAAAAAAAGTAAACTTTCAAAGCCATCTTATACGAAAAAAAAACGAGGAACCAATAATAAAAAAATATACGTCTAAACATATTGCATTTTATATTAATATCCAGTAGTACCTACATGTTGTAGTGGAGGTCTAATAAACATTTAGAATCAACAAAACTAAGTTTGAGGATCAAATGGTAAGAGACCGCAATGTGCTTGGAATTGGAGATTCCAACACATCAGTACGACTACTTAGAGCTGATATAATTTGGTTCCATGCAGTCGCAGAACGCATGTAAAATATAAAATTAAAATTAGATTTTTGATATTAATTGTCGATAAATCTATTACATTTCATCCCTCCTCGGGGTTTAGATACATCCTCATGTGTATTGATCGTTATACTGAAGAACTGAAGAAACCGTAGCTAGGGCATTTTCAGCAGGTGTATAGCACGCTTTAGCGTTCCACACAAAGCACGCAAATTCGAGTCCTTCCTCTGCAAAGAATCAACTTATTTCACAGGAACTTTATATTTAAGAACCACCCCATATCATCTACAGTCCAATCACGTGGTGGAACGTTTTCACCGCTAATTGAAAGCTGCAATAAATTGCCACGAAACCGAGCACTAGACTGCCGCCTCAGCAGCTGTTTTTTTTTTGGTTTAAGCAGGGCCCACAGAGAAGACTTAAGGCAACGGTGATCGTGCTTACGTATGTAGGGGTAACATGCGCTGGCCTAGCGTTTTTTCGATTCACAACTAGCACTACCTAGATTTAACTTTAGCCCCTAGCATTATTTTTTGAAATGGTAGATTTCTACAGTCTGTACAATCTGCTTTATCGAAGTCACCGGTGTCCTAAACAGCGTTGAATGTGGTTGTGGGTATATTTGATTATGTGTTCTGTAGTTAGACCATGTAATTCGTAAGTTAATCAGTGCTGAGCCAGGAAATTATATATAAAGAAATATATACCATCTTTCACAGGTAATGAAATGTATAGTTCATTTTTCTTTTTAGTTACATTGAGTCCTTTGGACAGGCAAATGTCGACTATTGCTTTGTCAAAACTTAACAAACTTTTATATAAAGTTGTTGATTTCTATAGATTTTTGTAGTAATACCAATCAGTTTCAATTTATTCTAATAGCGAGAAAACGGATAACACGTTGATTTTGGGAGAATGCAAAGGAGGAGGGGGTGGACTTACCAGTACGATGATCCGCACAAAGATACCCGAATAGACCCCTTCCTGGAAAGAAATGATGATGAAACGACATGTCCCAACTGTAGAAGCTGAAACGGCAGTCGTCGAACACGTAACTGGAATTCCCATATAAACCAACGAGCAATTGCAAGAACTGTAGACTTTAGCCAAAATTCAATATTTAACATTTTAAAAGCAAACCGGTTTCATCTTTACCACGTCACATTAGTGCAACACCTCACTGAAGATGATTATCCACGTCGAGTGAATTTGTGCCAATTTATAAGAAATGAAGTTATTACTGATCCACTGTTCTTAAGAAATATTCTATTTTCTGACGAACCTACGTTTAGTAACAACGGGTGAAGGAAGATTTACGCGAAGGATTTATTGAATCATGTAGATCAATCACCACACATATGCTAACTCGTGTTACAAATTCTCTTCTGCGGCGAATTGACTTATGTGAACAGCAAGGTGGACGGCAATTTGAACATTTATTATATCATTAATTAGTGTTTTTCTTTCTGTTTGTATTTAATTTATATTTCTTGTTGATTTGATTGTTATGTCAACATATTTTTGTGCTATCCTGGCTTTCTATGTATTTGTTTTGTTTAAACAAAAAAAAATAATGTAGATAAATACACCTATTGCAACACTGCATCTTATTTATTAGTAAATAGTTTCATTGTAGTTTCTTAATACATTTAACATATCTACTTTTGATTTTTATTTATTTAAACAATGCAATGTTTACTAAGATATCTATGGTACACAAACAGCTGCAATGTGTGTAGCCTACCTACCTGTTACAAAATAAAGTAATCACTTTGTATGTTTCAACTCTGAATGCACGCCTCCCCAATTTGTTGCCATTTTCTGCGTTCTATTGCTTATCCCATCCACGGTATTCTGGCTAGCTTGAGTATATATCCTTCCATCTGGGTCCAAGCCTACCGCGATCTCTTCTTCTGGTTCTTGGCATCTACTCGGTCACCTTCTTACTCCATATGTCTTTCCTTCGCATAACATTTCCTGCCCTTGCGATCCGTCTTGCTACATCTTAGACTCTAGTTTTGTTTCGTATCCATTAATTTCTTTCCTGCAACTGTACTCTAAGCGTTGACCTCTCCATTGCCCTCTATGCCATTTTCATCATTTTTATTGTGGTCTCAGGAAGCGATATCACAGAGGCGTATATAATCGTTGGTGTTGAATTTACCGCCAATGGTAAATCTTCCTTTTTATTGCTGTCAGGTTGGACACATGCGTGCAAGCAGTAGTAAGTGTATAGCCGAATGGCGGTTTTGTTTTACCGAAAGAGGTTCTTTCTGTTTGTCTTTGTTCCTAAATAAAATTCAGTTTAAACCTTTTTGTTTTCGCTTTTCATTGTGCCACTCTAATAGTTGGAAGGATACATTGGTTTAATACCTTTGTTTTGAGGTACTGCGGATATGCATTCGATTAAAAAACATTCCTTAATATTCCGTATGCCGCTCATTTAAGTTTGATCCTTCAACCAACTTCCGCTGCAAAAGTCAATTTTTGTCCGAAGTAATTATATGTTTTTCCATTACTTCTAGCAGATGGTCATTAATTCGGATAGATGGAATATTTTCTCTGTTAGACATAACTTTTGTTTTGGATAAGTTCATCTTCAGCCCGACCATTTATGCTGCTTTCCGGATATCCACATTGTTTTCAAGTCCTCAATATTATCTGTTAATATGACAATGTCGTCGGCCAAAAGTAAACTATTGAAGTATTCGCCATTAATGTCGATGCCCTTCTTGTTCCAATTCAAAGTTTTGAACACATCTTTTAGAAGATTTGATGAACAGTTTGGGCCAGATCGTATCGCCTTGTTTTATGGCATGCCTTATATTCGCCGATTTTATGTTTTCGAATGTTTGTATTGTCATAGTTGCGTTATTGTATATGTTCTGAATTAATTGGATGTATGGATACTCGATTCTGTATCCTTTCAGCGCGTTTACCTGTGCCCAAATTGCTGTTTTTTCGAGAACACCTTTTCAAAATCAGTAAAAGATTTGGTATAGAAGTTGATTATGTTTATATGAGTTTTCAATGGCCTGTCTCACAGTATGAATATGGTTTACAGAGCGTTATCCCTGTCGAAAACCCGCTTGTTCCGATGGTTGGAATGCGTCCAAACGGTTTGTTATTGTTTATATTAGAAGGTTATACATATACATGCGATAAAAGTGAAATCGGGCGATGGTTTTTACGACTTTTTTATTACCTTTTTTTGTATTTTAATATCACAGTAATGTCTTTCCATGCTTCAGGTATTCCAGTGCCTAGAAATTTATTGAATAGTGTTACTATTAAGCTGTAACCGTGTTCTTCTTCATTTTTTTATTAATTCTAGTACTATCCCGTCTGATCCTACAGATTTGTTGTTTTTCATTTTCTAGAGTGCTGATTCTATGTTCTCTTTACTAATTGACGGTATATCCTCGGTGTGTGTTCGGTCGATACTGCTCTTTTGTCATTTGGGCTGATAGGTGGTTCTTTAACCTTTAAGGAGTATAGATCTTCGTAAAATTTTGAGGATGGCTTCACGATTATGTATTAGGGTTCCATTTCCATCTACGATGCCTGTAATTTCTCTTTTTTCTTCTGCGATTGTTTTCCCAAACACTTTTGGGCCACTATCTTCTTTGATAGTTTTGGTTACAATTATTTCTTTGTATTCTTTTATGTCTGTTCTTATTTGTCTTCTAATGCTTTTGTTTATTTCTTTTAGTTCTTATTTTTTCCTTGCTATTTTTTGCTATTAACTGTCTTGTATCTTCTCAAGTTTTAATGTTGTGTTTCTTCCTTTCACTTTTTTGGATATCTATTTGCAACGCTTGTCACATTATTGATTGTATAATTATAAATATCTTTGATATTTGACGATTTAGTAATTGATTTATTCCAGAAATTAGCTTTTAGAGTGTTTTTATAGTATTTTCTTTGGTTCCACATCTCTTTTTGGTCTATTCATATTCTTTGGCTTTTACTTAGTTTCCTGCTGGCTAGTTTTGCATTTAATATTATTTGGGAGCGTACTATTCTAAGGTCGATAACGTGATTTCGGTGAACAACTGTTACATATTCTGCTATGGTTCTGTTGTATGTGATGATATAGTCTATCTCATTTGCGTTTTACTTGTGCATTATCATCTCAGTCCGAGGTAGACTTCTACTTCTTCTACCAACGATACTTTTGTTTGTAGGCTACAGAAAATCTTGTGCATGTCCTACGACAAAACTATTTTGCAGTCATACACCCTAAATCTAACGTGTTCTTGCAATAAACCTGTAGGTCCCATTTTTAAAGAGAGCCATTTATAGTGTATATACGAGGGTTGTCCGTAAAATAAGGTCTCCAAGGCGCTAAAGTTGCGAGGAACGCTTTAACGCAAGATCTGGCAACACTGGCGTGTAGCTTGGTTCCCCGCCTACAAATCCCCACCACTCCGAGCAGTCTGCGACGCTTAATCTTGGTTTGGTAGCCGACCGCGGTGGAGCTTTTACTCGCCGCTACCGGCAGGTGTGAGTTACGTTCTGTGATTCGTTTTTTGTGTGCTAAGGACACTATGCCTATAGAAATTTAACGACAGTTATGTGAAGTGTATGGACAACAGGGTATGGACATCAAAAACGTGCGAAAATGGTGTAGAGAGTTTACGAGGACGTACAGTCGTCCATGATGAACAGCGTGCCGGACGGCCATCGGTTTCGGACGAAATGATCGCAAAAGTGGAGACGGTAACGCTTGCAGATCGACGGGTGACGATTCGACAGCTGTGCAAATTGATCCCTGATGTCAGAAAGACTACTACTGACAATATTTTGGTAGAACATTTGCATTATCACAAGGTGTGTGCAAGGTGGGTCTCCAGAATGCTCACCGAAGATCGCCAACGGCAGCGGGTTGAAGCGGCCCGCGAATTCCTTGATTGCTACGCAGAAGAGGGCCAGGAATTCTTGGATTCAATTGTCACTGGCGACGAAACCTGGGTACATTACACAACACCAGAGACAAAAGAAAACTCCCCTTAGTGGCGGCATTCAGGATCGCCGAAGCCGCGAAAGTTTAAACAAACATTGTCTGCCAACAAAGTGATGGCGACTGTATTTTGGGACAGGAAGGGGATATTGTTGTGCGAATTCATGCCTACCGGGACGACAATAAACGCTGATCGCTACTGTCAAACTTTGAAGAACCTTCGCCTTGCAATTCAAAACAAAAGAAGGGGCATGTTGACGAAGGGAGTGCGTTTTGATCAGGACAACGCTCGTACCCACACCGCCTGTGCAACAACCGACCTCATCAGCCAATTTGGATGGGATAACATCACACACCCCCCCTACAGCCCCGACCTAGCACCAAGTGATTATTATCTCTTTCCTGCGTTGAAGTCACACCTGGGTGGGATGAATTTCAGGACCAACGAGGGGTTGAAAGAAGAGGTCGTACGCTACCTGCGCGCCGCGGCGGGAGAGTTCTATAACACGGGTATACGAAAAATGCTACACCGCATGCAAAAATGCATCGATAGCAACGGGGATTATATAGAAAAATAGGAGAAAGTCCAGGCTTTCCAACAATGTATAACTCATTGCAAATAAATGTGTTTTTCTTTGTGAAAAAAAATTGGGGACCTTATTTTACGGACAACCCTCGTATAAGAAAATTAGTGACAAACAACCAAGTAGTGTAAGCCACCGGTGACCTATACACCATATACTGGTAGTAACGCTGTAGGTCACTGGCGACTCACACGATAGAGGATATGATATATGTAGTGCTTATAATTGTTATGAATATTATATACTTTAGACCTATAAATGTCCGTTATGTACTGATTTAACTGTATTTCGAACGATTTATTGGAATTTAAGAAGAGCTGTATAGTTTGCATTTTTCTTCAATTTCCTCACATTCTTAGCAGAATTTTTAACTGAAACTAAAATACCTCACAAAAGTTTAATCAAACAATGCTAAATATTCTACATATTTTCTAAAATATTTTGAATACATACAGTAAAAAAATGAGTGTTGTTTGAACTACGTGTACAAAAATTTATGATATGCATATGCTATGTATTAAATACCACCAAAAAATTCACATATTTTGAATCAACTACGTAGGTGGAATTTCATCTTCCATGTGTACCAGCTGAATATTTCTGTCAGTATCAGACGCCGACGCCCCGGTCTTCAGACGTACTCTCAAATCCAAACATCTAATGTCTGTCATTAAAGACTGACTCTTGTTTAATAAGTCCCGTTCAATCAACACTTGTTGATTTTCCAAAGCATTATAAGTAGCTTTAGCGCAGTTAATCTTATCTTGCAAATCTTTGCGAGTTTGCCTTAACTGCAATACTTCATCTTTCAGGCCCATCTCCGGCTCATCACGAGCCAATTCGATCCCAGGTCGGTAAGTTCGAGTTTCTAAACGAGTCTCGCATAGTTTAAGCGCATCGGTTTTAGCTAGTAGGGCATCATTAAGGGTTTGAATTTCTTTGAGGACTCTCTCCATTTCTTCGCGCATTTTCATGAGTTGCCATTCGAGTTCATTTCGCGCACGTTGTGTTTCATAGATCCGCTTACGAAGTGTGAAATCAACGCAATCTCGTTGAGCTCTCATGTCATTTCTAGCCCTTTCGCGCACCACAAATAGGGCTTCTCGGAGTTTGTACGTGTCCGCCAATTCGCCATCGGCTAGTAGTTTCGTGTAACGTGAGTGCTCCAACCAGGTGTCGTAAGGAATTGAACTGAAAATAGGAAAACATGGGATTAGAACGTCGTTGTTAATTGATACATTTTTTTACTCGTGGGGGATGCGCAAAGGGTCCGTTTTGAAGCTTATGTTGGCGCAGTTTTTATCTAATGATAGTTGGTCCTTGTCAATTTCAATAGCTTCATTCTTGTCGTTGATGTCCAGTCTCACTTTGAAGCGCACCTCCTCCAGCCTGTTGATTTTTTCCCATGTAGATTGACATCTGTCCATCAACAGCTTCTTCACATTTTCAACCACACACAATTCCTACAACCAAAACTAAGCTATAATCTGACATACTGGTCAGAAAGGTTTGGTGTTAAAGAACATTTTCGAATTTTATTCACTTGTACCTTCGTCTGGTTGAATAACAATCAAAGTAATATAAAAGACTAAAGTTATCATATTTGTTTATCTAAAAGCCATAAAATTTTACTTGTCCATCATAAAGATGTCAAACATTACCGTTCTGCCCTTTACTCCCCATTAAACTACAATCCACGTTATAATATAGTCTTAACAATAACTTGTAATATAACTTAATAATAATATATAATAAGATTTTCTGCAATTACATTGTAGTACAATGACATCTATGTGATTGTATGTGAATTTAGTGTATACTACATGAAATTGAAAATGCAACGCCCAGTATACGTCAATGTGCTTCTAGGACCTGGTTTAATACCATTAATGAATCGCCAATAAATAATTAGCTGGTACAGAACAACTCTTTGTAAGGACAATTACCGTAGAATAGGTTCTTGTGGCCTTCAATCCTACCGGCTGCACCTCTTGTTACCATTGAACCAAAAAGATGCAGAAGCAAGTCTGCAGTAGTGGCAGGAAAGTATGCAATGGGATATGCAACAGAATCAATGTGTAGGCTCATGATGAACATGGAAGGGCTCCCAAAGACCTGGAGTACCAATATTGCATGCAACGCGAATCAGCTATTACCTGAAAACCTTTAGGTTGGAATAGCATAGAGAAGTAGCTCCCCTCTAGTACAACATGAAAATCCAAGTCTACATTTGCAATGGTTTGGAACCTGTTACATTGTCCTTTCTCTAGTAAATATACATCCCTATTTTAAAGCAAGATAGTTCCGTACCCCATATTGCAATTGTCACCACAAGGTTCTTTCCTGAAACAGGACAGCAAGGTCTTCTGATCATTTGTCCACTGAACATGTACGGGATATTATAGGTAAAAAATTGGGTCAATTCATATGATGGATCTACAGCTTCTCATAAATGATATTCAGATTGCTTGTAGGGGAGTGCGTTAACTTATGAAAAGCTTCGATTCATTATTGAACTTGAAGATATAGACTTTACCAAATCATCATGAAATTTTAATCGTATAATATTCTATATGTACCTATATCGTCACCTAAAAATTATTAAGACATACCGAGGTTTACAAGGTGTTGCATTTTCAATGTCATGCAGTATATGTTATCGACTTTCAGAATCACGACCGGGTTATGCAGGTGTGTTCCGCTACTGCCGATTTTGTAATGCGCTTATGTTTGCAATCACCTACATGCTCCCGGAGTCTCAACTCGATGGAACGCCCAGTTTGTCCAATATAGTTTGTGCTACAGGAGCAGGGAATGTTGTAGATACCGCCTGATTTTAAGCTAGAAGTATGATCTTTAACTAATCGGAAACCCTTGCTTAGTGCTCGAGTGCTTGCTAAAATTCCGCATTACTTTCAAAGAGATTGAGAAACAACCCAATAACATCAACAGAGAGGATGAGTTCAGGCTCAAAAAAGCTTGGACACCGGTAGTTCAGTCTCTAAAGATTCGGAAATTAGGCCAATTCCAGGTCATGCCATGCCGCACCTGTTCCCGCCTGATGACGACGGCCAACCAGAACTACGACATTTTGCTCGATTGGCTCAAAAGCATTTAAATACCTCCGCATCCCGGATTTGAATTCAGTGTTCTATTCACTCTGAAGATGCAAGCTGCAATGTCTTGCGAAACGTTAGTTTGTTTAGGTTCACAAACAGCAACCAGTAATCCCGCCTTTGCTGAGTGTGACCTCCAATCGACCGAAAATTAATCATAGTGTTGACAGTTCGACAAACCGCGAAAGCCTCAAACAATATACAAAATAAAATTACATCTTATTGCCAACTGTTCTGTTTTTCCTATTAGTTTTTCCGTAATTTCTAAATATTTTCAAAACTAAAAACGCAAGTCGTATAAACCCGCATATACGTTTAAAGATCATTGAACGACAACGAAAATGTCTTTATCTTACCACCACATCGTCCACAGATCGTAAAGCATCATCAATTAAGTCGGATTTAGATGAGCTGAAAAGCAACATGAACGAAATGAAAAACTTACCAAACATAAATGCACTGAAAACTTAGTGGATACTGAAGACAACGATATGCCTCAGCCGTTGGTGACCTTTCCAGATCCAGACACACCACCGCCTTAATCAGAGTTGGTATCACCAACAAACAACTTGGATTCCGTCAAATTTGAACAGAAGATTGTAAATAACTTCAAAGCTAGCAAGGTTGTAAAGGATGGCTTTAGCGCCGAAAAATCCACCGCAAATTGTGCCGAACTCAAAAGAATGCAAGCCGGTGAAGTGTCCTACCAAGAAAATAGTACAGCAGCTGCATCACATGCTCGTTTGGAAATTGACGGTGTTTCTGCCGAGAAAAGTCATGTCCTAGCAAATGAAGCAAGATTTCTGAAAACAGGGGAACTAAGCCAACAAGAATCTAAAAATATGGCACACACAAGTATGAAAGTCACAACAGATATGTTCAGTCGCGAAAAAACAGCCATGGAAGCTCAACAACAAAGGCAAACTGTGACATCTAGTGGAGTGTATAATCTAGAAAAACACACATCTTCTTTCCAGCCAAATATGACATACATATCAACAAAGGACATTCACACAACAGTAAGTTTAATGTTACGAACTGCAGCAGCACAGTTACAGTTGATGAATGGTACTGGCAAACCTGAAGATGAATTCATGAACATGTCACTTGAAGATCTCGAGCAGTTATCTTCAAACTCTAACACACAAGATGTTGAGCGAGCAATCCACAAATACATACTCCACATTCTTAGACATTTCAATAAAAAACTTACAGAAAAATAATTTTGGGCAAAAAGGCACCATCTATCTTAAACCGAATAAATGATGTAATTCAAAAGGCTGGGGCTGTCCCAACATACGGGCGTGAATTCGGATATTGCCTTTGCATTGCCTTACGAAATTGCGGATGTCTAGATTTAATAAAGGCAAATTGTACGAACAGCGACAACGAATTATAGTTTTCTAGTGCTCGATTATTGGAACAATGTTTGACAACTGAAAATCGATCCCATGTGGTGTCCATTGGTTTAGATAAAGTTGTGAATGTCCCGTGTATGTGTACTAAACATTCACATTCGGTTGCTCATTCGCGGGTTGGAACAGGCATATTAGAACATTTGTTTAAACATAGTGACGAAACTTGTAGTGATGTAATACGGTTGGACTCGATGCACTTCTATTTGAATGTAGAAAAAGTGATGTAGAAACCTTAAGGCACTGTGCCGGTGCTCTTGCTAATCTCAGCTTATATGGTGGTGCCGAAAATCAAGAAGCACTGATCAAACGCAGGGGTTCTCATGTGGTTGTTTCCACTTGCATTCCACACTGATGATAGCATCAAGTATTATGCCTGTTTAGCTATAACAGTGTTAGTAGCAAATGCAGAAATTGAAGCGGAAGTTTTGCAATCGGGCACTTTGAGTCTTATAGAGCCATTTGTCACTACTCACAATCCTTCAGAATTTGCAAAATCCAATTTAGCACATGCACATGGGCAAAGCAAAACCTGGCTAAAATATTTAGTACCTGTATTCAGTTCGAAACAAGAGGAAGCTAGGAATCTGGCAGCTTTCCATTTCTGCATGGAAGCTGGAATTAAAAAGCAGCAAGGAAATACAAATATATTTGCCGAAATTGGTGTAATTGAATCATTAAAGAGGGTAGCTAGTTGTCCCAATGCAGTTGCTTCAAAATACCCAGTTCAAGCTCTCAGGCTTATTGGGGAAGAAGTTCCACATAAATTGAGCCAGCAAGTGCCTTTGTGGTCAATAGAAGATGTTGAGGAGTGGGTCAAACAAATTGGTTTTCCGGAATGTATCATTAGTTTTGTGGACAGCCGCGTTGACGGTGACCTTTTACTGCAACTCACAGAAGAGAATTTACGAGATGATATTGGATTAACAAATGGAATCAAAAGAAAAAGATTTACAAGAGACTTCAAAATTTAAAGAAGATGGCAGACTATAGCTCAAGAGATACCGCCAATATAAATAGCTTTTTAGAATCCATGGGACTAGAATTTAGCATATTACACTTACAGCATGCTTAATGCAGGGATTGAAATCACATTACAACAGCTATGAAGCAATAATAATTTAATTTAGCATTTTGGATATTGGGTTCGTAACATTATACAGGATGTTTCATTTTAAAATATGAGATTTTAGGAGTTGAATTTTATTGAATGTGGTTGTAAATTAGGAACATCCTGTATAAGATTTAAATTCTAAACAGTACGGCACCTATCTGTAAATGCGTCGTGTAAACTGCAAAATAATTTTGAAAAAGTATATGCCGTTCTTTAGATACTAACTGTTAAAGATAGACCGTCATTTTTTCAAAATTTTTGAAAAAGTTAGCTATCGCCGGAAGCATTAGCGATAGATACCAAAAAAGCCTATACCGTTGTAAAGATAAAAAGTAATAAATCCAAAAATGTAAAAATACACAGGATGTTCTATTTAAAATAAAGAAGTTGTCCACTATCTCACTCAAACAGAACACCCTCTATAGTCAGAAATAATTTTACGTTATGCACAGTAATCAAACAAACAATTTTCGTGTTTAAAGTTTTTTCCAAGCTTCTATAATAAAGACATTAAGAAACAAAATCGCACAATTATGTCACCCTCTATATACATGTCAACAGTTAATAAAACACACGGTGCAAACGCTATACACAACTTGTAATTAATAATATACAAAGGTAAAAACGCTCTGCACTGGCATTAAAACCAGCCTCGGAGACCCTTGCCCGCACGCCGCAAGAACTACATTCTGAATAATATTCTTTTACTAAAATATCAACAAACACTTTATATTTCGGGAAAGGCGTCTCGCAGACCATTTATGGGCGTAATTTATGATGTAATGTAATACGTTCCTTGGACTTCATAATTCCAAGAATCAGACCGAAATCTTTTGTTATTGACTGTATGCTAACATACATATACTATATATGAGATATATTCCTGGGGACGTATTTTTTTAAAACTGTGTACTTTCAGCAGTAAACCATCTGGTCGGTATTACGGTATGGATTGATTAACGGCTTAAGAGTTTAGCAAACTGCATATGATAAAGTCAAGAAAACAGCTCGAAATACTGCAGATAAGATGCTACCTAGTCAAAAAAGCGGTCGAAAAAAAAGTTTATTTTCCAGGACGGTAAAGATCTTTGTGCTAAAGCTATATTGGGTAAATCGTAGATGACGACCAATAAACTCGACAAGGTAAACCGGCCAGCTTAATCCCCAGACTTGTATCCAATAGAGAACTTAAAGAACGATATCAAACTTTATATCTGTAAGACAATTCAAACAATAGACTTAAACGAATATCTGATTCATTCATGGTTTCATTGTAATTCAAAGGATTCCATGTCAAGAGGATGCGAATTAGTCATGATCCATGAACAACAAGAGTGGCCCGGTAAGCATTAAAATTAGTTTAAATTAAAATACGAAACTTATTCGGAAACTAAGGGCTGTTTAAATATTCCCGCCGAATAAGGAACGTAGTCAATTTGCTGCATTTTGGGGTGCTTTAGTGATTGATAAGCTAGCCACACGTCACTTTACCGTCGTTCTTTCATTGTACTCAGTTGTATAATAAAGCTCTAAAATGAACATTACGATTGAAAATCGCACCAAGCGTGAAGTGCGCCCTCTTATTCGTTTTTTGCGGACAATAACCGAAAACGCTGCCGAAATTTACCGTCAACTATGCGAGGTTTGGTATGGTTCAGGTATTATGAGTAAAGGAAAGGTCAGACACTGCTGTAGGATTTTCAAAAACGTGCACGATGAGGAACAAAGTGGGAGACTTTCTGTTATCAACGACGCTCTTGGTGGAAAAATTGGACAAGAAAATTATCAAGATCGACACCAAGAACAGGCTACAGTACCACAAACTTTATAAGAGGTGGTTGTCAAAGATGTTAACAGATGTTCACAAAAACCAGCAACTGGCCTCTACACTGATCTTTCTGAATCACAAAACTGATGGCAATGAGTACCTAAATCACACTGTAACTGAAGACGAGACTGAGATTTCGTTCACAAATGTTGAAAGCAAGGAGCAATCAATGGAGTAGAAGCATGCGAGTTCCCCCAAAATCAAAAGTTCAGGCAAACGTTCTAGAATCGAAAGCTTACGTCTACTGTTTTTTTGGGACAGGAGAGGTGTATTTTTGATTGATTTCCTGAAACATGGTATGACAATCAATGCAGACGTGTATGGAATTACCTTAAGAAAGTTGAGAAGGGCGATTCAGAATAAAAAGTAACCTCTGGAGGCATGCCTTTTGCACGATGACGCCCGACGGTACGCAGCAGCTCGCACGTTACAACTAATTGAGCAATTTCATTGGGGAATTTTGATTATTCCCTATACAGTCCCAACTTATCACCGAGTGACTATCATCTCTATATTTATATTAAGAATTTTTTTAAACCTACTATCGTTTTCTCGACAACGACGACCGCAAAACGACGGTACAAAACTGGGACGGCAACATTCTATGACAAAGGGATACAAAAACGTGTACCACGCAAAAATTGTTTAAATTCGAATTCGAAAAAAAATTCGAGGGCGACATTTATGGTATTGATAGTAACTAATCAAAGAAATGTACAGGAATATCTAAATATTTACTTAGTTTTACAATTTATTAATTTAATGTAAAAAGTTAAATATAACCAATCAAAACTTAAAAGTTGTAGTTACTTCTTATTAGATTTACCGTATACACTACAAATACTAGAATTTGTGGACTTTTTTACAGATGCTCTGTAAACATGAAAACTCTCACACAAACCTTTTTCAGTTCGGTATCACCATCGTCATAAGTGAGTTCAGATCCTTGCCGACAATCTCTCATTGAAATGCACTCGGAAATAACCCCCAGAGGAATACCTAGTGCGTCAAGTTCCCGTTCTGTAGAAAATTTCTCATCCTTCAACAGCTGCATTTCTTTATCAATCCTTTTAAGACAACTCTCCATGGTGTCTCTCCATCGGGTTAGCTCAGTAACCCGATCAGCCAGACGCTCATTATTGTGGAACGTATCCCATTCAGTTTTAATCCTGGTTTCATTGCGTAACTGCCTTGCTTCGTGTCTTAATCTGAAGGCATCATTTCTCCGGGTGTCGTTGGATTGTTGGTTTTCCCATTGCTTTGCGTACCAATCCGCTAGGCCAATGTGTGGGATTGGCTTTTCATAAGTTACCACCGATGCGTCCATCTTATAATCAAAGAAAGGTTCAGATTTTGGTATTGATGTGTAAAATTTGACTTACCGTTTTATTTAATTGAAATTTTTATTATGCGTTTCGAAATTGTGAAGGTTCTGGTTCAAGCTGTGTCTTGCCAAGTGTCAGTATTGATAAAATAAGTTGTAGTTTCCATGGAAGTTGTTTGTAAATATGCAGGACAATAACCTAACGATGATAACGGGATCGTAAACTGGCCTAGGAATTCGAAATCTGTTGTAGCATTGTTAGGAGGCAATCCGTGATATTCCTTTCTTTATGTTACCCAAAATGAAGGTAATTGATCATGTCTTTCTATGACAGGTATAGAAGCGTAACTAAGCCGTGATAATTTGGTCGTTGCTCGATTTACTAAAGAATTAATTAGTTGCAGAGTTTTGAAATTGTATTGATTTTAAGCAAATTAGGTAAACCTTGAGATTAGGGCGGTGCGGCTTATATTCCTTAAGCTTGTAATAAGGGTAGTAAAATTGACAAATTAATTCCAAATGTATCATACCCAGATGTGTGACCCAGTTTCACTGAATCACTCGATTAACAGTTAAGTATTCAGGTGTATCTAAAAGGTTCTTTCACCTCCGCAGACATAGGCAGCGATCACAACCTGGTACTAGGAAAACTAAGAATGATAATACCAAAAATCAGATCCTGCAGTAATCAACACAACAAAATTAAATATAGCTTTCTTATACGACGATACAACAAAATGGTTAGAAAGAACCAGGATGAAATAAAAGATTGAAACAGAAGAAATCCGTAATACGGACACCATTGACGAAAGCTGGGAGAAAGTGAAAAACAACATAATAGACCGACGGAAGTACTAGGAACAAAGGAAACAAACAATGTAAAATCAAAAAAGAGCCAAAAAAACCCCATGGTTCGGCGAAGAAGTGAAAATCAGCGTCAAAGAAAAGCACTTAGCATACCTAAGATATAGACAATTACAAACACCACAAGCATGGGAAATATACAAACAAATTAGGAATGATGCGAATTTTAAAATAAGAAAAATAGAACAAGAATACTGAAATCAATTCTCACCATAACTACAGCACAACTTCTATGGCCTCCAGAAACAAATGTGGAGATTTATTAGAAGCCAAGAAACGAAAATGCTCGAATACATACAAACATAGAAAATGTCAAAAGAAGATTGGATGAAATATTTCACAAAACTGCTTAATATGAAAAATCAACAAGAAAACATGGAGTTGAACATTCAATACGACGTAAATGAAGAAGAAGTGGAAATAAGTGTAGGAGACGTAGAGGAAGCAATAAAGAAAATCGAAAATCACCTGGAGAAGATGAGATAAATGGCGAGTTAATAAAATATTGAGGAGACACATTCACAGAACAAATCACAAAGCTAATACAACAAATTTTCCGACAACGAAGGGCGCCAAGAGAATGGATAAACAGAATACTTATTCCTATACACAAAAAGGGCGATAAAATGAATCCCGATCATTACCGATAGATAAACCTTCTAAATACAATACTAAAAATATCCACAAAAATAATCACAAACAAATTTAATCAACTACTAGACTAGGAAGACGTATACCAAGGATTTCGCACGGGCCGTTTTTGTAACGATACTATATTTATAATAAAGCATATAGCAGAGAAAGCATTAGAATTCCACAAACCCGCATACCTATGCTTAGTCGACCTACAAAAAGCATTCGACAATGTTTAATTAAAGGACGTAATAAAAATACACTATGAAAGCCAAATCCCGAACACCCTTAGATAAACTATAAAAGGTATATATTCAGACAATTCCATCAGCTAACTGATGTCATACCCACGAAAAGAGGAATAAGACAAGGGGATTGATTGAGCCCGCTATTATTCAACATAATTATGAACGAAATAATAAAGTCGACTAAGAATAAAAATGGATACCAAATGGGACGACATCACATTTAAATGGTATGCTACACGCATGATGCTGTGCTAGTATCAGACAACAAAGATAATCTACAAAGAATGTTACACCACTTTTATATTATATGCAAAGCATACATGTTGTCACCACCATTTTATGTTTTATAGAGTTGACCCCATGGTTGTGTGTTTTTATTGACTCTGTATGAATCTTCCTACAATTGCGGGTGTTGTGTTCGTGCCCTTGTTCGTTTGTGATTAGCACTGTAATTGAGGTGTATTGCGCGTGGACTATTTTATGGGTGAAAATGATGATCTCTAGGTCTCTTACGGCTTTTAGCGGCAGTATGTCAGTCTCCTTATACATGTCCTCCCTGTGGTACCGTGGTGGTAAGTCGTATATGTTTCTAATTGCTCTGTTCTGAATTGTTTCTAGGGTGTGAATTTGTTGGTTGCTTGTGTTTGCTCAGACTATTATTAGATATTTTAGGTGACTATGCATTAAGGCATAGTATACTGACTTCCGAGTCGCTTCGGTGGTAACTGGCGCCATTCTTCTGAGTATTCCTGTAATTCCTGATATTTTTTTCTTGACACCATCGATATGTTTTTCCCATTTAAGGTCATTCGTTATTGTTAGTCCTAAATAACGTGCCGATGTGGTTTCTTTTATATCTTCACCTTTTATACTTAATAGTCTAATATGGTTCACCGGAGTACTGGTTATTATCATGTAGTTTGTTTTTTTGGTGTTAATTGTTAATTTATTAAGCCTCAACCATTCGGTAATTGTGTTGAAATCTTCTTGCATATCATTAAATAAGGTAGCGGGAGCCATACTCTTGTAGAAGATATTCGTATGATCTGCGAATAACTGTATTTTTCCTTTAAGTTCACATTGACTAATGTCGGTAATATTGTAATGTATGTAACATAAGTTGGCAACACTGACAGTGAAGCTGACAGTGGATTAAGATGGCTGTAAGAGCTCCTTAATAATTAATTAATAAATGCACATACGTGAACTAGCTACTTGTATTATAATAGAGAAATAGAGTGTGCTAGAAATACGACAAATATATATTAGGAAAAGCAGGGGGCCCAGTACTGATCCTTGAGGTACCCCGTAAGCAATCTCTATTTTGTCTCCATTAGCTTTATTTATCCTCACATATTGTGCTCTTCCACTTAAGTAACTTCTAAACCATTTCATCATGGTATCGATGATCCCTATTAGTTCTAGTTTCTTCAAGAGTAGGTCGTGGTTTACCGTGTGGAAAGCTTTTTTCAAATCTATAAATGTTCCTGCCGATAACGTTCCCTTATCCATAGTGTTTTGTAGTTCAACGATCAAGTCCGCTACTGCTGCTTCGGTGCTGCTGTTTTTCCTGAATCCGTACTGTTCCTTGCAGAAAAAATTTATTTCTTCTAGATGTTCCCTCACTCTCAAATTTACAATTGTTTCTATTATTTTTGACATTATTGGTATGATTGAGATGTGTCGGTAGTTATTTGGATCTGTCGACTCACCAGATTTATAAATTGGTATCACTTTCGTTACTTTGAGTTTTTGTGGTACTTTTCCCATTCTTAATGATGCATTGATTATTAATGTTGTTGCTTCTACTAATTCGTTTTTTAATTGCTTGTACATGTAGTTCATCATCTCATCATTATCCTTTGATTTTTTAGTTTTTAACCCATTTATAATTTCCATTACTTCCTGTGGTGTGGTTTGTACGATTCTAAGTCTCCTGTTCTTGTGAGGTGCCTGTAACTTGGTTATTGTTGGTTGATCCGTCTTTTTGCTTTCTATTTTCTTTGCGAGAGATTCTCCAATTTCTGTAAAGAATTTATTGAAAATGTTAGCTACTTTACTTGTTTCCCTTCCTCAATTAGCTTATCCTTTTCTTTTATCTTGATGATTTTATTTCCCATTTCCACCCTTTTGTCTAATATTTCGTTGATTGTGCTCCATGTTTTTCGTGCATCACCAATGTTTTTGTTTAGTTTTGTACTAAAATATTTTCTTTTTTGCTGCCTTCTAAGTGTTGTGATTCGATTTTTCATGTTCTTATATTCTCTTTCTAGATTGCCGTTAGTTTCATTTTCTCTGTAGAGGTGATATAATTTATTTTTTGTGTTGATTAATTTCTTTAGCTGCTTATTCATCCACGGTGCGTTAATTCTTGTATTTTTGTTTGTTCTGATTTTTTTCTCTTTCGTTCCACTTTTTACTGCTATATTTAGTTGGTTTACAAAATCTTTGTACATTTCATCTGCATCTTCTATTTCGTTGATAGTTGTTGGTTTCTTCTTCAGATATTCTTTGACTTTTTCTATGCATGTAATATTTATACTTTTTGTGTTTTCTTCCTCTATGGTATCATTAATTTTCACAATTTTCAAGCATGCTCAGGTATCGATTCAGTTGTGCATTATTATTTCCATTCACTCCGATGTCCAGATTCATGTCCCCAGCAGTTATTGCACTCCCCGTATTATACTCATCGTTTCCTCCAGTTTATCTATAAAGCTTTCTATTTCTGTTTTGATTTGGCTAGGTGCCCTATACACTCCACTTACGACTAATTTGTTTGTTACCTTTAGGTTTGTAATTTCCACTATCAATATGTTATTGCACTCTGTGGATACACCTCCTCCTCTTTTATTAGGTACCTAATCTACAACTATGTATGCTATTATATCCTATTATATTGTAGTAATCACATTCATCATTACTAATCCAAGTTTCACTAACAATTATTATATCTAAACTTATCGTATTAAGAGTAATTAATTCCTTAAATCTATCAAATTCATCGTTCCTTAAGCTACGTGCATTAAGGTACAAAAGGTTCCTACCACTAAGAGTCTTTAATTCCGTCGGGTTTTCTATTTCTTTTTCATTGCAATTGTTATATAGTTCAGCCATATCGTATTCCTTACTATTCATCAAAGAAGTCGGGTCCACTGACTAATATTTTCTCCGATTCGTTTTTTTTTCACATAAATCCTTCCACCTTTATTCCATACATATTTGTAGTTGCCTTTCCTTTTTTGGTCTCTAGCTATTTTGTATACGTAAGCATTGTGCTTCGTTAGTCTGTCATTAATGTATATAACATGACAATATCTACAGAGGAAACCAAATCAATAGTAATATCTCAAAAACCAAGAAGATGTAAACTTTTAGCAATGAGGTAACCATCGAACCAGTGATATAAATTAAATATGTGGGAATAAATATTACAAGTGATGGAAACCTTAAAAACGAAACAGAAAAAAAGATTGTGAAAGCCAAGAGAATAGCAGGTTGCCTCAACTATCTGGAACAACAAACATCTAAGAAAAAGCACTAAGACTAAGACTAGCATACACAAAAGTGTGGTAAGACCAGTATTAGCATATGCCTCTGAAACAATGCCGCAAACAGCTAGGAGCAAACGGAAGTTACGGAAATGAGCGTATTGCGAAGGAAAGCTGAAAAAACAAAACTGGACGGAGTTAATATAGGACAAACATGCCGAATCGAAAATATCAGTGAGTGGATCTCACGAAGGAAAAAGGAAGGAATATGCATATAAAACGCAAGGACGAAAGCAGAATGCAGAAAGCAGACCTATAGGAAGGAGCATAGGCAGACCAAAGAAGATGGAAGGACTGATGCCTACTAAGAAGCGAAGAAGAAGAATATTGAAGTCAATTTTGTATACTAAACAACCTAAATAAAACATTTCTCAAATGTGTAAAAATTGATTATATTTAAAAATAACTTTATATTACAATTAACAGTATTAAATAATCAAACAAAAATGCAACAGGCTTAAACATTAAAATTATAAGTATCTTTTCAATGATGGTTTTATGGTAATTCTATTTATAAATGTATGTAACATCTGACACAACTACTACATTATAGAACTAATCAAATGTAAATGTAAATGATGCATCTTCAACATTAAAATGGACTTTAATGTTCAAACCTTGTCTTTCTTTCTTATCACATAAAAAGTGCACTCCTTGCCTCGTGTGCATATCCCATTGAATTACTTCTCCAACTACAGGTGGGGTAATGGGTCCTGTGGATATTATATTTTCAGCACTTCCGTCCAAATCCCAATCAATCCAGAGAACAACAGCATTGTATTTCGATTTTCTGAAATGTTTCCAAATAAATAAAAGATTTTAATGTATATTAAATTAACACACCCATTAAAAACAAATGATTTTGTAGTGTCAGTGTTCTGCTTGGAATTAAACATACTTTCTAAATCTAACTTTATGATTTCTTCTACTGTGCTTCTGGCAATGGCTGGATATTCCCACAGCGGTTGAGCTTCTACATTTGTATCACATCTCCCTACTGACACCTGCAATTATAAATATGTAACCTCAATAATCCTCTTTTTAAATTTCAAGTGCTAACCTTTATTAAATCATCAAATGGTTTCATGTCAAATTCTTCATATACTTCGATTGGTTGCCGAATCTTTTGCAAGTCTTTAAATTCCACAACAATGCCTTTAATAAAAGCACTCTTGGGTGCAATTTTAACAGTTTGAGGTAAATAGTTTCGTATTTTTCTAATTAAATAAGAAAAATGTAAACCATCCCATGGTAGAATGGTGGTAGAAAAATGTGTGTATCCAAGAACTAATGACACTTCATTAAGCGAGTCCTTTTTTAAATCACTAATGTTTTCGATTATTTCAACATTTTCAATTTTATTAGTAGCTACAAACTGTTTAAACAATCTTGTCGATAAATAATTGTCACTTAAGTAAAATATTTTCTTGGCACCCATCTTTGCTGCAGCCAACCCAAGATAGAATGCATCACCAATGAGTAAAACAATACTTGCTTTGTTTACATATTTCCTTAAAGTGGAGAGATATTTTTTATTTCTCGTGTCATCATTTATTTGTCCAATTTTGGTGCGTGAATGTGCAATGTGCAAATCACAATCGCACACAGGTTTATCATGCTTATGCTTTGCATCGGAAGTTAAAGCAAACCACCATGAGTATTGATCATGGCAGCTGATTAATTGCACTTCTTCATCCTTATTAACATGTTTCTCTTCAGGTAAATAGTATACAGCCTGCATCCAATGGTCACGCCATGGTATGTCTGCACTGGTCACTTTAGGATTATCTTTTTTCCATGGATGGGCCCAATATGGAGCACAACTGAGAACGATTTTGTTTTGAGTATCCATGCCTAGTTCCCACCACATAAATACAAGTTGAGCAGTACCACTTTGTGTCGCTTGCACTTTCATACTTTTGCTTCGATTAAAAATCAAAGGAGTCTTCCCTGACCAATCAAATTCAAACACAGGTGTTGGTGGAATTATTTCCTTAAAACCATCTTTGGGCAACTGACTTAATTGGATGTCATGTACTGCCACAGATCCACTGCATTTTTTTATAGATTCAGGAGCAATAAGTACAACTTCTCCCTCGTGGGAAATGTCCTTAAATTTATTCCATATTTCTGTTAGAGGAGTTTCAACAACTTGGGCATAGACTGTAGCAGAATTTGGAACAACAATGCAGTCAGGTTCAAGAAGTTCCTTATGTGCATGACTGAAAGTGGCCAAAGCTCCTTCCCCAATTAGTTCAGTATCAAAAACTTCTGTAACTAAAATATTTGCTCTCTGCGGTAAATCACCATTTTCACCCACAGTCAATTTGACACTGTGTTTTGAAACAATTTTAATTTTTCCTTCACATCCATTTAATTTTGTTACTTTCTTGGCGCAAGTACTCATGGCTTCAAAGGCTTCGCATGCAGTAACAGAATCGGCCCCACAACGAACTGCCATCATTGATAAGAGCCCTGTACCGGTGCCGATGTCTAACACATTGGCTTTCTTGCCCCTGGCGTGTATTTCTTCAATTGCTAACTTAAGGGCATCGTAGTATTTTTTATTTCGCTCGTGGTCATGCAGCATATCTGCGAAAGACGAGCGGGCGATTTCTTGTTGGTAGTCGTAGTCTTCGTCTTGACATTCCCAGGTGTTTTCACCCAATATGGGGTTAAGGCGTTGTGCAAACACAGGCATTCTGATAATGCGGTTGATGGTATTCAATTTTAATAGCGTAAAGCTCTTTCGTAGTAACATAAAATACTCAAAATATTTGAACTAGCCACGTTTGTTATTGAGGTTATGAATAGGAAATTCCTTGGTAGTTTAAATGTTATAATTGACAAACTACGAATTACAAATGAGCTACCGCGCAACTGATGAACTACGTGATAATGAACTAACTGCAGATTTCATTAAAATTATTGCTTAAATTGTCAGGAATACTTGAATTTATATTAAAACTGTCTTGATTTTAGTACAGAATTATTATTATTAACTTTTTATAACATAATTTCATGTTTCGTTTGTCCAAAAAATTGTTTTGGAATTTTTACTAAATTTTGTTAATATTTTGGTTTTAATTTTATTATAACAATTCAACGAATAATTACTTTAATATTTTAAGTAAAGCAAATTCCAACAATAAATGCCACACTGATAATTTTTCCTAATTAGTAGTTATAGCAAAATCTTCTACGAGTGAATCTATTAAATATAATATTAATATTATTTATAATATTTAATATTAATATTATTATATTATTATATATATTTTTTAATAATTAACAAAGTGGCACAATCTTAGGTATATATCTAGGTATTTTTTCTGTGTCTAAAGACCTTGCAATATGTTTGATAACGTAAGTACCTTTAGTTGCTTTTTTTGGAAATATCTGTGTACCTAAATAGTATAATAATGTGTAATATGTTTTGTTTATGCATTCCATATTAAATAAATTTTTAAATTTAATATATACCTTGTCATTTTGTGGTATATTATTATTTATTTCAACCGCTAGTACTATGTTAAATAAAGACTAATATTTGTCATTTTCAAGCAAGTATTTTACAGGAAGTAAGTAAGGAAGAATCTTCTAACAGAAGATAGATTACAATATGCAATATGAAAGCATACAAAAGGAAGCAATAATAAATGTAGAAGGCTTACCTATTATAATCACAATACAAGAAGTTAGTAAAGTGTGCTTCGAATTGAAAAATAGGAAAGTTCCAGGACCTGGAAATTTACCACCCGAACTTCTGAAATATGGATCCGAAAAACTATATGAACATCTGATAGAACTGTTCCAGAAACGTGTAGAAGGCGCGGAAGTCCCAGATGAATGGAGAATAGCACACATGTCAACTACATGTATGTATATATATGTATATACAAGAAAGGACGTAGAGTCGTCTGTGAAAATTACCGCGGAATATCAGTCACAAGCTCTGTAAGTCGAGTGTACGGAAACTTTTTAAAACAGAAGGTAAAAACAAATTAACGAACATTAATTTGGAAGACGAAGAACAAGCCGGATTCAGAACGGGCAGATCAATGTCAGACCACTTATTCTGTGTCGCCCAAGTTATCGAGAAAATGTAAGCAGTTAATCAGGAAATGCATTTATTTACTCTATGTGGACCTAAAAGAAGTTGTGATAGTGGCCTCCAAGGGAAACTTTGGGAAGCCTTAATGAAAATCTATCGATATCAATTTGATCAGAGCAATTAAAAATCTATATAAGAATATCGAAACCAAAGTAAAAATAAAAATCAAAACAACTAACGGATTACCAAAGGGCTCAAACAAAGATGTTCTCTGTCAGTGACACTATTCAAAGTTTACTCAGAACAAACCCTAAAAACTTGGAAAAGGAAGTGTGGGAATATGAGTATCCCACTAGATCAGAAACGTACCTACATACACACTGTGCTTCGCAGATGATCAAATAGTGTTAGCTCAAGATGCGGACGAGATGGAATATAATGATACGCAAACTGGTGGAAGAATACCGAAATGGGGACTAGAGATGAACACAGATAAAACAGAATATATACGCATAGGTGGGAGCACAAGAGGATCTTATCTTGAATGATGGACAGAAGATTAGGCACTGTGACACTCATAAATATTTAAGTCTACATATTGCACGGGACGGTACCTTGGATGAAGCCATACGACGCAGGAACATCGTAGCAAAAAAAGCAATTACACAGCTAAATAGCATTCTCTGGAATAATAATATTTTGAAAAAATAAGACTCTGATCTACAACGCAATAGTTAAGAGCATAGCACAGCATACAGCTCTGAAGTCTGGCCACTTAAAAATAGAATGGAAAAAAGCACTACTAGTAACAGAGATGGACTTCTGGAGAAGAACTGCAGGCAGATCTAGAAGAGACAGAGTCCGGAACGAGAGAATTAGGGAGATCATGGTAGTCAAGCATACAATAGTAGACGACATTAGAACGAGACAACTTAAAAGGTATGAACATGTTACGGTTACCAAAGCAAATACTGAACCGAACACCACAAGGAAGGCGTAGAAAAGGAAGACCTTGAATAAGTTGGCGGGAAGGAATTAATAAGGAGATGGAAGTGAGAGGTCTGGGGGAAAATCTATGGGAAGATAGAAACCAATAGCGCTTGGGTATCGGAAGACGACGGTGATCGTTATAACCCGATTTCTATATATTTATATATGTATATGTTATAAGGAGTGGCATTGCACACTACCGACTGTAAAACTTTGTAGCGCGAAACCCGAATACAGCTGGTGTCCACGCCACCAACTGTGTTTATAAATATTTTTGCTGTAAGTTAAGTTCAAATTTATAATTTTGTGGCACAAATTTGTCATTAAACTGCTACACTATGTGGCGGATGGATGCTAGCATTATTCAAAGAAGAAAATCGCTAATGCGCATTATTCCCGGTATATATGGTGTCCCCAAGTAGCTTCACAACAGTGTTTGCATGCTGCAACAACTCTCTGCCTATAACATCCTTGTTGCTAACAACATATATGTCGACAAGAAAAGATGTTTTATGATTTAACGGCTCCTTAACAGCAGCAATTTTATTATTACTGTGATTGTGTAACAGACAAAGTTTAAAATGAGAATATTGATTAATTGCTTGAACTTCCTAATTTAGTCATATGTTATTTGAAATGGTGCACAATATACAGAAGAACCTGACAGACCACACAAAGTTACTGTGGAATGATTATTTTCAACAAGTTAAATAAATTTAAAAACTGCCGTATCTATTTATGCACAAATTACAACAATTCATATTTTCTTGGTAAACTGAAGTTATACCTACTTTTGTGTTTTGGTAGACATCACATTTAACACGTAGATACTAGAACTTTTTAAAATTGTTGGAAACAAGACTGTACCTATATTATACCTTGCATATAATTAGTGCCCAATTAATAAGCTTTTTTTTATAATGCTTGGGCTTAAATGGATAATATTAATGCTATCAAAGATCAGGAAAATTAGACAATATATATATATATATATAAATATATATAAGTATTTCCACTTTAACATAAAACATCTTCTTAAACAAGCGACGTAAGAACCTTAGACACAAATAAAGATAAAATTTAAGTTTAAGTAAATCTAATAAGTAACTAAATTTAGAAAATAGTTACTACAGAGAATTGCATCTAATTCCCAGAACATTTCCTTTTAAAAATGAGCAATGATCACTAAATAGTGAATAAATTAAATAATTAAAGAATCAAGGTAAAGTATTCATTTCGACCAGGTGGTCGCTATATACAGGTGGTTACTGTTACAGGTCCTGCAGTACTTATAACCTTACCGTTTGCTATTTAATACTAAAAATAGTTTTTTTTTATTGGTACCCCATTTTGCTTATTTAAAGTGTTTAAATCCAAGTTTTAAAAACGCGCGTGTTTTAAAGTTACCATGGCAACATCAACAACCCGAGAAACTGTTCAGACATTTTCTGAAGGTAAGCAAGCATAACTCGTTCATCTGTATCTGTTACCTTTTGCTCTTCCTTCCATTTGATGAACTTGTCGTATTCTTTTTTATAAGCGTCTTCCGATTTTTGCGGTATTAACCGCGATTCTGCTTTTCTATTTAAGTAATCAATGTTAGAACTCATTTTAAAGCAATATACAACCAGTAACAACTGTAGTGACAACAATTAATCCTATGTGACAGATTGCAAATTAATTTTTGTTTTTTTCATTTCCATGACAACGAAAGGTATACTGATGTCACATCACGAATTCAACCATTTTACATTCTTAGTTCTTATTTCCATTTTTTGTAGTAATAATACCAGTATTTATGATTTCAAAATGTACCAATAAAAAAAAACTTTACTTTAATATACTATTTTGTCGAAAAAATAGAATGATTAATGAGAGACTTTAGGCAGGTACCTACAAGTGCACTTGAACTAGCAAAGGAATTGCTAACAAAATAAGTTAAGATAATACAGTTGTTAGGTGTAAGTATACATTTAATTGGAATATCGAGTGTGTATATTTTGGAGATTAAAAGAAATAAATGTAAGGTGTTCGTTTAGGCCTGTATGACACGGAACAGAGTTTCTACATAGTTTTGTATATTTTTGTTCAAAATTTTGAGCATAATTTTGTACAAAATTCTTGTTTAAAAAAAAAAAAACAAACTAAAAAACTAACATTGGCTTATAATTTTCTTGCGTTTTAATAGTTTTCGTACTTCTTTTTTATATAACATGTATGCGCCTGCTAGTTTCTTTTTGCTTTTTCTGAGTTGCCTTTTTGTTTCTCTTATCTAATTCTTGCTATATCTTTTACCTTTTTTTATATATTCTATACACGGCACAGAACTTTGTACAGAATTTTGTCTGTGAGCATGCGCAAATACGTACAAATTACGGTGACATCTGTGAGAAAATTGTCAAAATAATCATGTGATAAAGTAGAATTCTAACAAGATTTGATAATATTAAGTTAACGCATAAGTTGGTAGTGCTTTTATTTATTTATTTTTCATGAACGCACGAAAAAGCAAACAATATGCAGCAATAAAGAACGCGAGCGAGATAAGAGAAAGTGTGTGGAGTGTTGGCAGGTGGGGTAAACATACTCTTCTCTGCCCTCTAAGATTGTTAATAAACACTAAAAATTGCGACGCCAACTTTGTACAAAATTCTGTAGGTTTTGTTAGAACATGAATCTACAGAATTTTGTACAAAATTTTGCGGTTTGACACGACGCAGAATTTTGTATAAACACTTTGAACAAAATTTTGTGCAAAATTCTGTGCCGTGTCAAACAGGCCTTACAGCGTAACCATTCTGAATAAAACCTATGCACATATTGTGACGCCTAGTTATATGACGGCAACAACAAAAATGGTTTTATGCACACAAAAGCGAAGTATCAATTTCTAAGCAAGGTCCCGGTATCAAGGACAAGGGTTCGACTAGCTACAGTCGAAGAAGGGGGGGGGTTTGATAAACCTAGGCGCCACCTGTTTAAAAAAAAACCCTTTTCTCCTTGAAGATGACTTTGGATAAACAGGAATCTTCCTGGATGCGAACTTACCTTGCTTGATAATATTAAACTTATTCTCCAAGACAGAATAAAATACAGTTATGATTGACAGAATTCCCAATATAATGGTCAAAAAAATAATAATTACTCAATACAAACGTATATATGTATGAAGCATACACAATACAAAAAAAAATCCCAAGTATTTATATGTATATAAATTCACATTCATTAACCAAAATGAACGGACCACAGTACGTTATTTCTCTGATTTAACTTTTTATTCTAGAGCAGAACCCAAAATCTCTAGGGAAAGCAATAATGCGTAGATCAGTATTAACTAGAAGCGTTAATCCACTTCAAAAATGTTACACAATCCACCGATTTCACGTCTAGAATCGACTATTCGAGGCCTCGCATACACAAAACCAGATTAATTACCCAAAATAAATGGTATATACGCACGGATAATTATAAAATTTACGCAAAATTCCCCCTTTTTGTATGAACTTTGAATCAGAAAATAATATCTCGTACCCTGCAGACCATTTAACAAGTTCTCAAATACAAAGTGAATTAAATCTGAACAAGAGTGTTTATAATTAAAATATTTAACTAAATACAAAAATTTTGTCTAATATTTATTTTATTTCACTATAAATATGGCTACGCAATTAAACGACTGGTATATTCGTTTTTGTCTAGTACTCGAAATTCCGTGAACTTATCACCCAACGCAGGTAAGGTAAAAAGTATACTAACAGACCTTGAGCGCAGGATTTCTTTACCCCGACGGACTCGCTGCACGCCCATCTGCTCCACTGGAATTTACAGTCTGGAATCTCGGAATTTCCCCGTTGTTATAAATTCTATCAGTATCCGGTTGTTTTCCCACTCTTCCAGCTACTGTTTAATGCCACAAGATGCCACTCTTTCGGCTACTGTTTAATGCCTAAATTAATTCAACTGTCTTAGAAAAGAAAACAAGTGGAATAAGGACCTTCTAATCTTACCATAAGATGTTAATTTGGCAGAAGAAAAACTCTCCTCAGTGCACTAAATTAGGATTACTTCTTGGGAACAATTTACTACCACACTACCGTGTTTAAACTTCCCCTAATAACTTGAAAATTCACAAATTGGAATATCATCCGAGTCGTAACGACCTTAATTAAAAATTCAAGTCTGCACTTCTTGAAAGTTGAAAGCGTTCTCCCGTCCACTTGACTGCGGTCTCAAAATCAAAAATCCCCGATCGATGCGCAGAACATAAAAATGAGAACACGTTTTTGAATTGAAACCGAAGTATGCCGCTCAAACACTGTAATGGGAAAACCACTCCTAATATAAACTATGCGTCAGAAATCACACGTTACATATCTTCGCAGATAGATACTTCTAATTTAGGCTTTAGCATTTTAAAATTAGTTTGTTTCAATTATTATTGATTGTTAGGGCGTTAATTTCTGTAGGGTAGATCAGTTTATAAAACATTTAAAGAACCTCATTGGCGAAGAGCCGCTGCGAAAAATTTCAATTCCCGATCGGGGCTAATTTTTTTTAAACTTTGAAAGTTTAATTTAGTATTTTGTTAATTTTAGCAATTCAACGAGCGTTGAAAGAGAATGTTTACATTTGCTGTGCTTGTTGTTTTAAATTTTACGTATACCTTGATTATTCTTTCCTAAACAACGAGCAAAGGAAATATTTTTAGCATTTCTAAGTGGGATAATGTTTACTTTCATGCATATTTTCATAAACTCATCTGTCAAGTTTTGTAATTCAAATAAAAGACAAGACAATTTTATTGCGGCGGGTGTCTCAATTTGCGTCCTCTGTACCTGATTGTTGCTGAAATGTATAGAATTTTACCAGTGCACCTCAGGTAATCCTAAAATTTCTGGAATTGGAACTATTAGGATGGATTTTTGAATCAAATTGTGATTGCGTTGTATAAGAAATATTTCTAGTAAATAAAATTCTATTCAAAAGGGGTCTTGAAATGGAGGAGATACACAACTTCCTTACAAACTGCAATAGCAGCTGAGAGAGGGCCTAAATAGTTCAACTTAATAAACAATAGTAATACTTACACCAAATAATGTTAATATTTGCGATAAGAATCTAAGGATTTCCTTAGGTGCATAAATATCAGCAGCCACCTGATTGTTTTAAACTCCTCTGAAATTTGTACTTTTTTAAAGACAACTCAGAGTTCACAGTTTACTGATTTCTTTGGTTGCTCCTTCTAATTTGAATCATGGTGTTGGTTTTGTGCCTTCTGATTATTTCAACTTGGTGTTTTAAACTCTGAATAGTAGTAGTAGTACTGATGCTCATTTCAATGCACAAAAACAGACACAACAAGCGGTTATCGGATTCACCGGTCATCCGTAGTTGTCGAGGGGTAACATTAGTTAGTTATTAGTTAGCGTTTTCTTTTCATACATATAATATTATTAAATATGGTGCATCACATATTTTGCTATTGGGATATTACATAAACACATACTAAAATTTCATCAGGTTACTCATTGTTTGACATACATAACGAAATGAAAATGCAACTGTGCAAAAAATGTGCACTTATTGTAAATATCGCAAAGCATGTACTTATCATAACATGCAGTTAGATATATCCACACTGAAAGTGGTGTTATTTTATCTGAAACCTTGCGACACGCAAAGAAATTTAAGAATGTAAGTCAGTTAATAATGAAATATGTAATTGCATGTAAATCTGGTTTCCATTTGTAGCAAAAAAAGGAAAAGAGACTAATGCTATATTTACCATTAAAGTATATTTTAAGCACTGGCAGAAGGGTCAAAATTCACATTTTGAGACAGCGATCAAATGTTAGTTTGTTTGACTTTCTTAGCTCAATAAGCAAACTCTTACATAAACCATTTTTATTATTGTTGGCTCGAGTTGGTGCTTATACAGAGTGGCCGACTGAAAACGAAACAGGCGTGCTTTGTGGCATTAAACTTTAATTTTTCGAAAATTGTCCGAAGGTGTCAAATTAATTTGCCAGGGGGACCTATCTTGAATTCCAAAATTGGAGTAATTTGCACCCTAAACATTTTAAATGGCAACTGGTATTAAAACATTGCTGTAGAGCAAATCCATAGAGCTTCCAAATGGAATGTTTTTGGATACGCTCTGCCATTTAAAATTCTTAGGGTGAAAGTCGCCCAATTTTGAGGTAGTTGTATGTCCCCCTGGCAAACTAATTTGACGTGTTCAGGCGCTTTTCGAAGAATTTAGGTTTAGAGTCACAAAACCTGTTTCGTTTTCAGTGGGCAACTCTGTATAATAACAATAATAATATTAATAACCATTATTATCAATCAAAACGTAGCATGGTATTCGCTAAATTTGCTACGTGAATTTCAAAATATGCATGGTATTCGCTAAATTTGCTACGTGAATTGCAAAATATGTACTTGGTCGACTATAATGTAGAAATTCCGTTGATGGTGTTACTATCTAATCACTAATTCTATCTTAATGGAATCTTAACTCAAATAATAAAAGTAATCCCGTACCAGTTTCGTCACGAATTAGCAGTTCATTATTAATGGACCTTCAAATGAAGTGGTAGCTTTCTTAATACATCTATGTCATACTATTTGTTTTCTGTTTAAGGTGCATCAATTGATTGATTCTGTTAAATCTGTGTTCAACATGTAAGCAGTAGCTAAATGTTGGACGTAAATTAGGCAATAGTTAGCTCAATTTTACATACCGATACCTATTACAGTTGTATGGCAAACCTTTCAATTTATATTAATTTAAAAATATGCGAAATTAATTGATCATACTTTAAAAGCGTTTCACATATCTGAAATGATCAAATAGTTGTCTTCATATGTTGTTTACCATATTTTCAATTAAACTTTGTTTTAACCTTTGGATAGAATTTGCATACCGCAGGGAAAGAATTTTGTTGCACATATTTTAAATTGATTCATTGTTTTTTCCTCCTCGGCTGTTACACTTGTAATCTTTTGCAGAAGTTCCAAGAATGTAATTAAATCGTTTCAATTATGTTTTAATATTTTCACAACAAATTGAAAGTTATATTATAAGTATGTACTACTTATTACGTAGCAAAAAACATAAAGAATTAATCTTTTAGATCTAGGGAATGAGGGTTGGAACCTAGCATAGGTCGGTGAGATTTTTCGCAATTTGGATCTCCCATTCAAAATAAAAAAAATAGCATAGTCTTATAAAAACTAATCATTTTAGATGTCCCTCCATAAAAAAAATGTTGGTAGTCACATTTGCAAGTAGCTATTCAAGAACGTAACTGTCATATTCCTAGCAATGTCTGTATGCTTTCGCAAACTCAGAATGTATTACATGGTTAGCACATATTGCAAACGAAACATGTAATGTAAACTCAACACGTATTACATACTGAGCAGATATTGCTAACTAATCCTATATTACAAATTTAAAATAAATTGTCAATTACGTACGTATTACAATGTAAGTACATATTGCAAACTGAATATATGCTAAATTCATAAATTCCTATATTGCAAATTTAAAATAAAATGTTAACTCATCATGTATTACAATGTTAGCACATACTGTAAACTCGGCACATATTGCAAATTGAACACATATTAAAAACGAAGCATATGTAGCAAACTCAATACATATTAAAACCTGAGCACGTATTGCTAACTAATCCTGTATTGCAAATTTAAAATAAAATATTAACTCGGTATGTATTACAATGTAAGCACATACTGTAGACTCGGCACATATTGCAAACTAAACACATATTAAAGGCGGAGAATATGCAGCAAACAACATATATTACACCCTGAGCACATATTTAACTAATGCTACATTGCAAATTTAAAATAAATTGTCAACTCCGTAGGTATTACAATGTAAGCACATATTGCAAACTCGGTACTTATTGCAAACTGAATACATATTAAAAACGAATCATATGTTGCAAACTCAACACATATTAATCCTTGAATACATATTGCTAACTAATCATATATTTCAAATTTAAAATAAATTATCAACTCGGTACGTATTACAATGTAAGCACATATTGCAAACCAGGCAGTTATTGCAAACTGAACACATATTAAAAACGAATCATATGTTGCAAACTCAACACACATTAATTCTTGAACATATATTGCTAACTAAGCCTACCTTTCAAATTTAAAATAAATTATCAACTCGGTACGTATACAATGTAAGCACATATTGCAAACTCGGCACTTATTGCAAACTGAATACATATTAAAAACGAATCATATGTTGCAAACTCAACACATATTAATCCTTGAACACATATTGCTAACTAATCCTATATTTCAAATTTAAAATAAATTATCAACTCGGTACGTATTACAATGTAAGCACATATTGCAAACCAGGCAGTTATTGCAAACTGAACACATATTAAAAACGAATCATATGTTGCAAACTCAACACACATTAATTCTTGAACATATATTGCTAACTAAGCCTACCTTTCAAATTTAAAATAAATTATCAACTCGGTACGTATACAATGTAAGCACATATTGCAAACTCGGCACTTATTGCAAACTGAATACATATTAAAAACGAATCATATGTTGCAAACTCAACACATATTAATCCTTGAACACATATTGCTAACTAATCCTATATTTCAAATTTAAAATAAATTATCAACTCGGTACGTATTACAATGTAAGCACATATTGCAAACCAGGCAGTTATTGCAAACTGAACACATATTAAAAACGAATCATATGTTGCAAACTCAACACACATTAATTCTTGAACATATATTGCTAACTAAGCCTACCTTTCAAATTTAAAATAAATTATCAACTCGGTACGTATACAATGTAAGCACATATTGCAAACTCGGCACTTATTGCAAACTGAATACATATTAAAAACGAATCATATGTTGCAAACTCAACACATATTAATCCTTGAACACATATTGCTAACTAATCCTATATTTCAAATTTAAAATAAATTATCAACTCGGTACGTATTACAATATAATCACATATTGTAAACTCGGCACACATTGCAAACTTGCAAACACATATTAAAAACGAAGCATATGCGGCAAACTCAACATATATTACAGCCTGAGCACGTATTGCTAACTAATCTATATTGCAAGTTTAAAATAGATTGTCAACTCGGTACGTATTACAAGTAAGCACATATTGTAAACTCGGCGTATATTACAAACTGAACACATATTGCTAACTAAACGCATCTTGCAAATGGAAGCATATGTGGCAAACTCAACATGTGTTACACACTGAGCATATATTGATAACTAAATGTGGTATATTGCAAATTAAAAAAGAAATTGCCAGGTCGGTACGTATTACATACATTATATACATATTAGCACATATTGCAAACTCAGCACATATTTCAAATTCAAGTAACGATGCAAAATCAGCACTTATTGCAAACATGGTATGTAAATCACATTTAAAAATGAATTGTCACCTTGGACTTATTACAAAGTTAGCACATGCTGCAAACTCAACGTTATAAAATCAACACATATTACAAACCGGGCATATCATGCAAACTCAACACATTTTGAAAATTTACCACATATAATAATCTCGAATACATTTTTCAAACTGAACTCATATTGCTAACTCAGCAGATATTACAAAGCAAACTCAACTCATTTTGCAAACTCAACACATTTTGCAAAGTCAACGCAACAAATTCGAACACATATTTTAAACTCAAACTGATATTGCAAGCTTGTTGTATAACAGGTAATCATTTCAGATGTCTACAATAAAATATTGGCAGTCAAGTCACATTTAAAAAGTGGTATTTAAAGGCGTGGTTCTTAAATTGCTAGTAATGTGTGTATCATATTGAAAAAGTGGCACATATTACAAACTGAACACATACTACATACTGAACACATATTGCAAACGAAGTATATATTGCAAACTCAACACGTATTACACATTGAGCATGTATTGCTAACTGAACGTATATTGAAAATTTAAAATAAATTATCAGCTCGGTACGTATTAAAAGGTTAACACATATTGCAAACGAAGCATATACTGCAAACTCAACCCCTATTACACATTGAGCACATATTGCTAACTAAACGTATATTGCAAATTTAAAATAAATTATCAGCTAGTTGCGTATTAGAAGGTTAACACATATTGCAAACTCGGCAGATATTGTAAACTGTACATATATTGCAAACGAAGTATATGTTGCAGTCTTAACACGTATTACATATTGCGTACATATTACTAAATACGATATTGCAAATTCACAATGAATTGTCACCTTGGATGTATCACAAAGTTAGCACATGTTGCAAATTCAGCATTTATTACATGGTCACGCAACGTTACAAAATCAACATATATTACAAACCTGGCATATCATGCAAACTCAACACATTTTGAAAATTAATCTCGGATACATATTTCAAACTGAACTCATATTGCAAACTCAGCAGATATTGCAAAGCCAACACATATTGGAATCTCGTTACGGTTTCAATTAACAGCAATATCAGATTCCCACAGTTATAAAATAAAACAAGATAATGTGAATATAAAATACATACACATGCCCAAAATGCCCTGGCTATTAAATTAATGGTGGATGCGTATTATATCTATCTATTTATTTATACTAGCAAATATTTAAATACAGAAATCCGTAACTCCATGTAATAGCGATAATGATAACATGGAGTTTCCAATATGTGTTAAGATTACAGTATGTATGTATTGTTTATTAATTTAAATATAAACCACATATTATTAACGAATATATATGCAATTCTTCAATACAAACACATATGAAGCTTAGATTTTTTTTGATACTTATGAAAATATATAGGCCGTGCCTAAAAGATTGAAGTCCCAAACATAAACTTTTACTGCATGAATTTTGTAATTTGGAATCTGGATATAGTTAAATTCAATCCACGCAATGATTTAATTTCAAATATGTGTTCTATTTCTGATATGTGAAATCAATTTTATTAATTGATATCAGATATTTGAAAATCAGTTTACATATCTGCAAAGTATTTTACTTATACATATACCTAAGTGATATTGCTAATAATAATATTTAATAGTCTGGCATTTTAAAGAAAGCCTGCTCTAGACGTATTTAAATTTTGTAGTATTGTTCGCAATGTAGGTAGTAGGTAATGCCATCTGTGTGTAGAATCAGTTATAAACCAAGGCGATTTGAGGCCATGAAAATTAAATTACATTGCGTTTTAGTAACGCTTTCGGACCTTCTTCTGAAGTTTTAATTGTTGTCTTCATTATTTTTTAACTGTCCCATTAATGTATGTATAATTGCGGTATTCTTGTCAAAAGCAACCTTTGACACCGGCTCTTTGGAGCATTTAATATATCATAACGAAAAATGTGAGATGGTACATGCATACGCATACCGAAGGCGCAGGAATTCCTGTTCTGATAAAATTATATCTCACTAAACTGTCTTATAGGCTTGGTCTATGTATACCTGTTTTCTATAATGTAATGTGCCTCGTTATATGGTTATTGAAAGTTGGTTACATAAAACATTTCACAGATCACCTCAGATAGTTCAAATCAGTAATAAAAGAAATTTCCAAATTTAAACTGTTAATGAAACATAATATTGTTGTTTTGCTGCAAACTAATATGGGAGCAGTTGTGATACAATTTTGACAAAATTGGGTAATTAATTTAAAATGGTGTAATTATTATGGATGACAGCAACCACTAACACTACAATAACTGCTGCGTGCGATGCTCTGAACCAACAAACGTAAGTCGTAAAAGTAATGCCATTGTTAATTCACTGTACGGTTTTGTGAATTTCCGGTTTTTGTGCGTTACGCTTTTCAGCTGCTATTGCATGTTTTCAACATTATTGGACCCCACAGTAGCTTCGATTGTTGTAATTAATTCGCCTAATTAAAACTAATAGAAGTGCTATTTCAATTTCCTTGTTGATTAACGTTAAATGAGATCGGGATTGAAAATCCAATAATTTGTGGAAGATCGTTGGAGGGGGGTCTCCACTCCCTTTTATTTCCTTTTTTGGCGAGGGATAGAGAATGTCTGTACCATCGTAGAAAAAATCGAAACTTTCTAAAACGCGGTGGGCGCAAAGATTTGGTAGATTTTAGGGGGGTCGGGGTGGGGGCGATTCGATTTTTTCCGACTCTGAAACACCGAGCTGGTGGATCGGTAGGGCGTTTAGGCGATTGTTTCTGTTTGGCCGTTGGGGTCTTCGGACTCCCAAACTTTTTTCTTTCGACGACAGCTCGGTCCGTAGGTGGGTTAGCGAAACGCGCCTGGAGGCTTCCGACGCCCCAAAGGATTAGACATGACGGTATGTTGGTGAGACCGCAGCTCGAAATTTTTGGACCCCCCCCCTCAAAAAAACAATATCGAAAAAATTCTCTATGAACACATTTTTTCGTTTTTAACCGAATCAGCTCAAACTCGGGGAACTGTTGGAAGACGTGCCTCATCGTCGCATAGATCGAGCGCGTCCCGATCAACGAGCGAGTACACACATAGATTTTGACGGAAGTAACTCGGCCGTAATTGCACCGATCGAGACGAATTTTATTTTCGGATAGGTAATAGTCGTTGCTAACGACCACTGTCGGAAAATTAACATGGAAAAACTTTTAGGGCCTCGCCGAGCCTGCTAAAAGTATGCTCGACTTGTACTGTTTCTGGCGATGCGTCGTTGAGTTGTTGATTGACTTAGCCCTTGTGGTTTGCGCAGTTGGTTAGAGCCATTCTTGTTACAATTTCGGTGATGATAATCTTTTCCCAGGGATGTATTTTCCAAAGTAGGCAAGCTAGGGAAATGCAGCTTACAATCTGCCGCCAGGGGACGTGAAACTATTTTCTATAAGTGGCTGTAACTCTAGAACCACACCACTTGGCTAGATAGCCTTGGGGGCACTAGAAGCGAACTTCCAAGTTCTATGAGCGAGTGAGACCCCAGCTGGAAACCTTTCGGATGGACATAACCTCAAAAATAATTAATCAACTGTTACGGAAATCAGAACTACAATGTACGGGTGTTAATGAATTGCAGGCAGAAATTTCTTCTAGGGCTTAAAGTATATATGAAAACAAACACTTTTTGTTAATAAATGTATGGTCAAACGTGTTTCCTTTCAGGGATAGAGCTTCTCAAAGATTCTTTAAGAAGCGCCTAAATGTAGGCAACTCAATTTACTACCTACTATTTGTTTCCATAACGACGGAAATTAATACAGGATAATTTGAAAAGTGGGAAAGAGGGCTTTATTTATCCTGTATTCATTTCCGTCCGTTATGGAAACAAATAGTAGGTAGTAAATTGAGTTGCCTACATTTAGGCG